>JAMKCH010006308.1:0-52994 GCA_023653785.1 Ophioderma brevispina
GCAATAATTTGACACCAGTTTCAACAAAATCTTAGCATTGGATAATTTTTGACCTTGAACCTTAGTGCTGTAGCCGTGTAACCGAAGGTCGGAACTTAGACAAACTATACTGTTTTAACTCTTATAATGGGACAAATACATTGTGTACATTTGAACACAATTTTACGCGACTTCAAATGTACCCCTGTACTAAATTTACCCCTTATGTTACAATGTTCCGCACATTTTTCAGAGGTTGGGTCCAAACAAATCTGATTCAGGACCCTTCAA
This sequence comes from Ophioderma brevispina, assembly GCA_023653785.1. NCBI lineage: Eukaryota > Metazoa > Echinodermata > Ophiuroidea > Amphilepidida > Ophiodermatidae > Ophioderma > Ophioderma brevispina. The sequence goes on from JAMKCH010006308.1 coordinate 271, forward strand.
ACTATAATTATAGAAAAAAACATCTTAAACCTTCCTCCCCAGACTTGAGAATGAGGTCTTCATTTATTCAATATATATTATATATACTGGTTTGTTACTTTTTACAAATTGGTCGTGTTGCTCTTGCAAAATTTTGCAATGTATCTGTGTCCGACGAGTTAACTAGAAAAGGTTGGCTCGTGTATCCATGGATTGTATCCTACATTATACATGCAAAAAGCGTGGCAGACGTTTTAATACTCTGATACTCAGACTTAATTACAAACCTTATATCTTCCATAATAAAATATCATATAAGATGGATGACACAGATACTGCCGTTATTTTGTTTGTTTGATGTAATAACGTTCTATTTCAAGAAGTCCACGACTATAACAGATTGGGTTTGATGTGATGATTGATAGTGCAGAATTGCTATTGCCTGGTAAAAAAAAAACAGACAAAGACAATTGGAAGGTAAAATGTGTTGAAGAATGGATCCGTATTGTGTGAATCTCAATGCACCAACCATCGTCATCAAAATCAATTAATATTTTTCCATTTCCTTTTACACTTTATTACACTAGACGTGAATTGGATCAATTTGTCTGAGATTATGAAATCGACATCTGATTATGCGAGGTTTCTCTCTCATCAAGAGTTTTAATGGGTCAGTAAGAAGTTCGTGATAGCGAAAGAGATGGAGAGGGAGAGAGAGAGAGTGGGAGGGAGGAACGGAGAGAGGGGTGAAAGGGGGTGAAAGGGAGTGAGAGAGGGAAGAGAAAAAATAAAATAAAGAGCAGAGAAGTGGAAGGTAGAGCGAACGCAGATGCCATCTGGTCCGCAGTTTCAAAGTCACGCAGTGTCCCATGATGACATTTATGCGGTACATCACTCCATATGATGAAACAAACCATAAAACACTTTGCTTTTCGAATCCAACTTCAAGACTTTGGTCCCGTTTACAGACTATTACCTCTAATCTTCATTTAATAATATGGAAATCAGTACCAAATAGGCCGATCTAAGGTTTCCTTGCAGAAGTGGGGCTACCTGGAAGCATAAAGCAGGACACTACCTGTGGTTGTGGAACAGCACCACAGACAATGGAATATCTCTGGTCTGTTCAATGTTGAGCAACAATGCACAGACAAGGATCTTGCAGAATTCAGTGAAGCTGCCAAACATTGTACCCTATCTCTGGCTGGATCATATTTGAGAACCACTGTGTTTGGACATGATAAGAAGAAGAAGAGTACCGAAAAGGATATTTTCCTTTTTTCTGGTTGGCATGCATATCTTAAGATAGTGTTAAAACAGTAACTCACAGGCTAGAAAAGATTGTTTCCAAATGTAACTAGATGCTTAATGATTAAGTCTGTTAACATTGTGGACTTTTTATTTAAATTATCTATAAAATGTGTATCGGTATGTTATATAGATACAACATGTAATCATTATTTTGATGTGCTTTGTAAGCACATGAATATTAATTTTATACAGTACTCTATGGGGCTTACAAAATCACGTTTTTAGCTCTCGCATCAAAACTGATTAAATATCGGCGCGAAACTTTACAGGTGGGGTTTTGGAGTGAAGGCCAATCTATCAAAATGAAAATTCATATCCTTAAATCGGGCCATCCCCCTTTAAATATCCAATAAAAATTATCTGGGTAAAAATTGTCAAAAGCAATAAACATTTTTATTTAAAGAGGCGCTACCCGATCCTCAGTCTCGACCCCCAACCTTTCACACCATCAAAACTGAGATTTGGTACGATTAGAAACTTTGTATTTTTCTCATCTCATCTGCAAAATATTTTGACTGACTTCTTTTCCATTATGATGCTTAAAAAAATCCGTTAAAATATGTTTTGTATAGCGTATTCTATGGGCTATTGTGACAAAATTACCGCTCACATAAAATGGTATATCGGATTCCAATGGAATATGTTGGTGATGGCCCTTTCATAGAGAAAATATGTTGTATTCAGGTTCGGTGCCTTTAACACAATATCGGTAGTCAAATGTGGGTGTGGGTGCAAAATGGGATGTGTATCTGTCTGTGGTAAAAATGTTACAAGCCCTAAACATAATTACATACTGGTTCCACATGCATGCACATATTTCCATAGCACTTGCATGCAATCGCCCTGAGTAGTGCCCCAGGGGTCAAAGGTCATCTAGAGGTCATTAGAAGTAATGGCTAATAATGGTCAGAATTCTCAAATTGCTTGGTGTATCCACATGCCGATCGATTTCATGATACTTGGATACAATGGTCCTTGGGTATTAATGTCCCACGTGTTGGTGACCACGTGTGACCTTGGTGACCTCCTGTGACCTTTGTCCCCATTCACAAACCGCGACGGCAGACGGCACATGCGTTCGGTGAACGCCGTATTTTTTTTATAAACGCGTTATAGCTTCGCTGGTTATAGTTGGTTATAATAAAATTAGTACTGTTACAAAAACATATAATCCTACGTGAGGCAGGACCTCAATGCCCCTAATTGCATACTTTTAGTGGGGAATCTCTCGTGAAAAAATAATTTTGAAAGCTTTTTAATGATTATTTTAAATTAATCTAATTTGATAATACGATGGACGAAAAACTTGTTTTTTTCACACAGGAGGTAAGCGTATATAATGAACTAGTATATCTTGGTATAAAGCGACAATCTTCTTACATTAACTCTAATTGGCTCATTGGATGATATATAGCATGATATAACCTCTGAGTAACCAATCAAAATAGACCTTCTATTTATCTTTACAAACCTTTAAACTCTCCTTACACTGATTGGCTAAATATATACATTAAATAACCTATGGCTAACCAATACATTCGGCCGTTAGATTTCATGGCTTTCATGCGCTACACTGTATACTTACATCTCCTATATATATGAGACTGTCCGTCAAATCTAGCGTATCAACCACCATGATCACATGAATTTGTGAATGAATAATGAATAATTTGCTTTCTATGTTTATGTTATGTTCATGTTCAAAGCCGCAAGTATAAAGATAGGATCAACACGATCGAATATATTTTTGGCCAAGCCTAGAGGTTACTTGTACTCTTCTTCCATTGTTAATTTACTTTCTCAGCAAAAGAATCCCCCATTAGAATGAATAGCTAGCGGGTTTAAAAATACAATAATGGGAGTGAATCCTTGCATATTTTTCTTTCTTTTCTTGTTAAATGAAAAGAAAGTTTGCGTTCCAATAACTTAATGGAGATTGCTGCAGTGTTTGTGAAGTTAATCTAGATGTACTCTTGGAATAGTACTCATGTAGAGTCTTGTCGCTAAAGATGGACATAAAACTGCCATTAAAAAAAACCAAATGTCAGGATCTCGACATTTTTGAATAAAATCACCCATATTTAAAAACTGTGTTATTCCTTTACCTCAAGCAGGTAACTTTACTATAAAACAATTTACAATTCAATAATGAAAAAGTACAAAAAGACACTTCGTCGAAAATTGAGGGTTTGTTTATTTTCCTCATGAAAGAAATGACTGTATTAAAAATAAAAACCACAGATTTCTATTTATAACACTAGATAGCAAACGCCAGCTCAAAAGCCGTAACCATCTTTTCCCGCAGCGCGTACTTATTTCCATAGCGTGGTGTACCAATTTATTCATATACTCCCTGATTTACATAGCGTGGTGTACCAATTTATTCATATATTCACGCATTTGCATAGAACGACGTACCGTTTCCAGGCCAACAGGTTACGGCGCATGCGCGTACGCGTGCGAGTTTCGAATGGATACCGTAATGAATATTTATCATTTTCAAAACACGGTTACGGTGGCCGCCTATTCTTCAACGCAGGCGTACGGCATCTCTGTTATTAATATCTATGCTCAAAACTGACTTCCATTGCCAAGACACCATTTTTACATTTCTTGTTTCAAATTTAAAAAAAGAAATAATAAAAGTGGTACAAAATTCATAGTCCGTTACAAATCCTTGTGCACGTGCTTGCGCTCGCAAGGGAAGAGAATAATTTCAACTTCCCTGTCATGATAAATCTACATTCTACAATAGCTTATGATGTTCGCGGTTCTTTAATAAAGTGAACATTGATTTATATTTTCACAATGCAAAATAAATTTAAAGTTGGGGAAGAAGGTTTGAATTTTATATATTTGAAGGGTGCTGAATTTTGAAATCAAGTCAAATTGTAGGGTCATTCCATGCCAATTCAACAAATTGAGTACACCATCACCTCATGGATTTCTTTCCTTTTGGTGTATTGAAAGATATTCATGAGCAACTAAAATCCTGAAAATTTGAGCTCTGTAGCTCTTTTCGTTTTCATGCTACAGCAATTTTAAATTTGAGGGGGGTCACCTCAAAAACATGTACCGGTGTGAAATTCAATTATCAGAGGGTCATAAGTAAAGAACTACACCCCTCAGATCCTTCAAACTTGGCATTCTGGATAACCTTTTGCTGCAGATTGCAAATATGTGAACAGAAAAAAATGCACCTTGCCCCAATTTAAAATAAAAAAAAAAAAAAAAAAAAAAGCGTACTGCATACAGCGTCTCATGCGTAAGACGCCCGTTGCAACACACAACGCGTACGCGCTTGTTAGTAACGGTTATAAACAAATCGGTAGATTTCCATAGCAACCCACCACATTTTCACTGATTGTTCAGCCATTACTGAACGGATTTCGTCCGAATATAGTTAGAACATCCGCCGGGTAAATATCAATCTTTCATGTGAATTTGGCGCAATATGGATCGAAACTGACGGAGCCTTTTGCGAAGATACACACAACATTAGCCAAATTATAGTAAGATGCTCAAAACTGACTTCCATTGCCAAGACACCATTTTTACATTTCTTGTTTCAAATTTAAAAAAAAAATAATAAAAGTGGTACAAAATTCATAGTCCGTTACAAATCCTTGTGCACCTGCTTGCGCTCGCAAGGGAAGAGAATAATTTCAACTTCCCTGTCATGATAAATCTACATTCTACAATAGCTTATGATGTTCGCGGTTCTTTAATAAAGTGAACATTGATTTATATTTTCACATGCAAAATAAATTTAAAGTTGGGGAAGAAGGTTTTAATTTTATATATTTGAAGGGTGCTGAATTTTGAAATCAAGTCAAATTGTAGGGTCATTCCATGCCAATTCAACAAATTGAGTACACCATCACCTCATGGATTTCTTTCCTTTTGGTGTATTGAAAGATATTCATGAGCAACTAAAATCCTGAAAATTTGAGCTCTGTAGCTCTTTTCGTTTTCATGCTACAGCAATTTTAAATTTGAGGGGGGTCACCTCAAAAACATGTACCGGTGTGAAATTCAATTATCAGAGGGTCATAAGTAAAGAACTACACCCCTCAGATCCTTCAAACTTGGCATTCTGGATAACCTTTTGCTGCAGATTGCAAATATGTGAACAGAAAAAAATGCACCTTGCCCCAATTTAAAATAACAGGGGGTCAAAAATGGCTCAAAAACCACTCGGACCATATTTTGGGGGCCCATAAGTCAAAAAGTAAAAGTGATATACCTTCCAAATTTGGGCTGGTGAAAGCTTATCTTGAATACTACCCTTGTGTACAATCTTATACTTATATCAGCTTTATTGGAAGAGATATAGCTGTTGCAAAAAGCAAAAAGTCTAAATTAACCTTGACTTGACCCCCCTAAAAATCAATGTCAGCCATTTTGCACCAAATTCTGCTTGAAATATGGTTAAGAGGGGCCCCTGCTGAAGTTGTGTGCAAAGTTTCAACATGGTGTCTAACTGCCCTATGTAGGTAAACAGGCTTCAAAGAATCTAAACTTTCAACTAATATCAGGCAAAGTTCCCATTGAAATGTACACAGAATTCTGAACTTTGCAACCTGGGTATTCAAGTGCAGTTTTTAAGACTTTGAATCCAAGTTTGACCTTGTAGAACTCTAACAATTAAATTGAAATCAATATCATCAGCTTATTAGCACCTGATCTAGGTATGGATCAAATTTCAGCTTGGTGTCTTGTTTGGTAAGGAATTTATAATACTTTAATTATTCTAATTGAAATATATAGTAAAAAGTGAACTGTGCAAGTTAATACTCAGTTTGCAAAGTTCAGGTTTCCTGTGTGTTTCAATGGGAATTCTTTCAAAACCGAATTACATGAAGTAGGGCTTTTTGAAGACCAGTTACTTATAGAAGACACTTAGACACCACAATGAAACTTTGCCAAAATATTAAGCAAGGCCCCTCCTCAAACATATTTCAAGCAGAATTTGGTGCAAAATGTCTGACATTGGTTTTTAGGGGGGGGGAAAGTCAAGGTCAAATTGGAATTTTTACTTTTTGCGACAGTTATATCTCTTCCAACAAAGCTGATATAAGTATAAGATTGTACACAAGGGTAGTATTTAAGATTAGCTATCTCCAGTTTAAATTTGGAAGTTTTATCACTTTTACTTTTTGACTTATGGGCCCCCCAAAATATGGTCCGAGTGGTTTTGGAGCCATTTTTGACCCTCTGTTATTTTAAATAGGGGCAAGGTGCATTTTTTCTGTTCACATATTTGCAATCTGCAGCAAAAGGTTATCCAGAATGCCAAGTTTGAGGGATCTGAGGGGTGTAGTTCTTTACTTATGGCCCTCTGAATATTGAATTTCACACCGGTACATGTTTTTGAGGTTACCCCCTTTAAATTTAAAATTGCTGTAGCGTGAAAACGAAAAGAGGTACAGAGCTCAAATTTTCAGAATTTCAGTTTCTCATGAATATCTTTCAATACACCAAAAAAGAAAGAAATCAATGAGGTGATGGTGTACTCGATTTGTTGAATTGGCATGGAATGACCCTGTATTTAAATGTACACCAATGTATTTGTCTCATTACAAGGTATAGTTTATGTTGGTTCTGACGTTTAGTTACACGGCTACAGCCCAATAAGGTTCAATTGACATCAATGGGTTAAAACTTATCCAATGCTCAGATTTTGTTGAAAGTGCACTGTTAAAAATAAACTTGTAAAAAAACGGGCAATTTGACTGGCAGCTGGGACTCACTACATGCAGAACGTAAAATAACTGGCGCCGTAAAAATACGAAACCATTGCAGGGAACGTAAAATAACGGCGTAAAATCTGTTGGTTTTTGACTTGTTTAAACAATATTAAGAATTAAAACGTTATTACAATCCTCTGACCAAATTTTCACGTTGTAGCTATGGCATCATACAAACGTTGTATTTACGTTACCACGCGGTTGTAAAAAAGTTATATTTCAGGCAAACAATTTTGAGAAAAAAAGCAATAAACAAAGGGAAAACGTGAAGAGATAAAGATTTAAACCAGTTTATACACTTTGTTTTATATGGTAATGTACACATTCTAATATCACCAATTACTTAATCATCATATGAATAAATTAATACATGTACCTTACATAGAATCGAACCAGGGCCTTAAGATTACAAGTCCTAAACCTTATCCACTACACTACATGACTTTACTGATGATAGCAGATGCTAATATTAAATATATATATGTGTGTGTGTGTGTGTGTACTACTTTTTTCAAATTAAACTAAATATAATACATGATAGGGAAAATAAGATTTTGCATTTTTTTAATGGCGTTACTTACGACGTAATTTAACACATTTTATAGGTAAAACAATTTTCATAGTTCGTATTCTTACATTAAAAACAAGTAAGTTACAAAAGAACGTAATATTACGGAAAATATAATAACGGTCAGCGTATAAATACTGCCTTTTTTCAAAATGTGTAGTATTATTTTTTTAGCCACTGTTTATCTACATTTTTCTGCTTCCAAATTGTAATTTTGTGTTAGGTATAGGTAATAAAGCGTGAAGATTATTGAATAATTGGGGTTTACCTAATTTAAAAGGTAAAGTCTGGTAAAATTAGGAACATTTTTAACAGTGTGGTTTCAAATTATTGCTCTGGTCATACTGAAACAGAAAAGTCATTTTAACCCTCTGGGTGACAGCTCTGTCTACAATTTTTGAAGTCAAGTTTTTGTGGCCCTATAGACCATGTAGACCTTTGTTACATTTTGCCCTTTCAAATTATTGCTCTGGTCAACCAAATACCAAACATTACAAGTAAAATAAGGCAGACGAACAATTTGACACCAGTTTCAACAAAATAGGAGCAATGAGTAAATTTTACCCCAGATGACATTGAACCTTATCATTAGGGCTGTACCTGTGCAACTAAAGATCGGATCCTATAGACAAACTATGCTTTTTAATCCTTACAACAAGACCAATATATTGGTGCATGTACATTTAAAGAGGCATTGCCCGATCCTCAGCCTCGACTCCCCCACTCACTCCATCAAACCGGAGATTTTGGTATCATTAAAAGGCTTGTATTTTTCCTCATATCATCTGCAAAATATTTGGGCAGAATTCTTTTCCAGTTTACGGTGACCGGAAATTATGTGTAAGGTAACCTCTGGGCTATCAAGTTTATTTCCAAGCACATCAAAATTTACAAATAAATACAGTGACAAGGAGGAGGCAGTCGAAAGGCCAATGAGGCCCGATAGAGACTACCCCTAAGTAAAATTAAGTTACCAACAAAAACACATTAAAATGGACGCAGACTGACAAACATGACAACACAACACAAGTGACATGCCCAAATTACTCTTGTTCATAACGTGAAAGTAGGTATTCTTTCAGTGTATTCCGTAAATGTTTGACGGATAGTGCTTCTTTTATGTATGTTTCTAGAGAATTCCATAAAGCTGGACCAGTAGTTCTCACCGACCTCTGAGAGAATGTTTTCTTTGCTTTTGATATACAATAATTGTGGGCATTTCTTGTATTGTAATCATGCACTTCAGTATGTTTTACAAAATATTTGTCATAAATTCCCAGTAGCTGTTTATGAAAATATTTAAACATAAATACACCCAAATTAATTTTAATGTATCAAATAGATTTAATACATTATAGTTAAGGAACAGTGGGCTGGAATGGCATCGGTAGTGACTGTTTGAAATAGTTCTCAGTGCCCACTTTTGAAGTTTAAAGATCTTATTTAAATATATAGACCAGTTAACAGCAATGTTTGTAAACATGTTAGGGACTGGTATCTTGAAATATGTCGGCCTGACTGTTACACACTGGGCAATTGTATCTGTTAGAGTTTTAATACTATGGGCCATAACGATACGCAGGAATGGATTCGCAGGCAACAAAAGAAGTGACGTAGGATGTTAACTGGTCTATAGAAGGGGCGTTTTCCCAATTCCCATATCAATATACCATAATTAATGTACGGTAATACAAGGGTACAGTACAAAGTAGGGGGGCCTATATAATATACGATCTGGTACAAAATGTTTGAGTTTATTTAATACACCAATATTTCTAGATATTATCTAGATATGACATCAATATGGTACTTCCATGTTAGATTTTCATCAATGATAACACCGAGAAATTTTGTATTACGTACTCTTTCAAGGTTTATATTATCGAGTGTGACATTAACCACTTTAGAATTATCATCTTGTCGATTTAGATGGAATTGACTGTCATTATTACGAATGTTTGTACCGTCCGTGTATTTTGAAGTTCCGTGGGGCGTGCCTAATATCATATAATTTGTTTTACTAGAATTGACAGATAGTTTATTTGCTTTAAACCAGTTACCTACTTCTTCTAATTCCTTACCTACTTCTTCTAATTCATTATTAAGTCCATTTTAGTATCAAGATCTAAGTGAGAGTACAAAATAGTAGTGTCATCAGCGAATAATATAAAATCTAACACCGATGAAGTACCAGTTATATCATTAACATAAAATATGAATACTAAAGGACCCAAGATTGAACCCTGCGGTACGCCACATTTAATCTCTTTAGAGTCCGAGTTTACTGAAGAATAAGAAAATATTGTTTTCGATTGCTTAGGTAACTCCTAAACCAGTTTAAAACGACTCCCCTGAATCCATAATATTCCAATTTGTATAATAATATATCATGGTCTATGGTGTCGAAGGCTTTCGATAGATCTAGAAATATTCCAAGTGGTTGTTCGTGATTTTCTACAGCTATTGTAATAGGCCTATACGTAACCGCTGCCATTAAAACGATATGTCGGATTCAAACAAAATTTTGGAATTAAAATGTGTTGGTGATGGGCTTTTCTCCGAATCACAGAAAAATATGTTGTATGGAGCACCTTTAAACACAGTTTGACCCGATATCAAAATTTACTCTGTATTAATTTTACTCGTTATTTTACAAACTCCCTACATTTCCCAGAAGTTGGACCCAAACAAAATTCCGATTCAGCATCCTTCAAACTATAGAAAAACATCCTCAAACTAAAGAAAACATCCTCAAACTAAAGAAAACATCCTCAAACCTCCTAAACTTCGAGAACGGGATCTTCATTTTATATGTTCCTATTTTTGGTGGAATTTTACCCGATCAAATTAAAGCAGTCGGGATGCTATTTTACTGTTATGTTCTATTCGAATCCTGCTTCCGATAATGACATGTCACTGTTCCCTCCCTTATCCTATATCATCTATAACCCATAGAAAAGGTAGGTATAAATCTATGACTGACAAACTTCCTATAATCATATACTTATAACGATGTACGTGTAATTAACATTCTGGTTCGATGCAAATTGTGCATGATAAAATACCTATCTCGTCTTGCCATTATTATGACGCCACATATAACTCGTCACCTTGTGAAATTTGTCGTCATGTTTTCATATGTTTTTTTTTCTAAAATCACTTATCATTACGTCACCCACCCCTTCTTTCCGTCATTCATTTGTCTCTTAAATTATGTCGTCATCGACATCACTCAATTCTACACATTTTTTTAATACTACACCATTACATATTCTGACACTTTCACTAAAAAAAAATCAGAATACCGCTCCTCATCTGTACCGCAAACATCTTTAATTAAAACCACATCTTTTGACTCAAGCGAGATTAATTCTATGAAAATAAACCACACAAGCATCCTTTTACTTTACGTTCAGTTTAATTAAAGATTTTCAATATTAAAAAGTGTCAAATCTCTCTTGAGACACGAAGGAGCCCATCGTATGGGCACTCCTGCGTGTAATTTCTTTACCTGTTAAGACATGGCTACGACAAATGGATTGAGACCTATGTCTTGTTAACAGTACGATACAAGACAAAATCAAGAAAAACTAATCGGCCATTGTCTCTGATTTTCAATTCTGAACGAACTTACAAATTTACTGGTGTTCCTCTTTTTTTGTTAAAAGCTATACAATATTGGCCTGGATCATAAATCATCGCTGATTAACGAATAGAAAGCTTCATTAATTGTTTTGTTTGTCTTTATTCATTAACAGTGCCTCGCAGTCATTGGTCATGGCCACATGACTACCATTCAAATTTGCTGGGCGGTGGAGCCGGTCAAAATCGGCCAGAAATTAACCCATTTGAAAGTCTTTGTTTGAACCGTGTGCATGAATCTTAGGGAGTATTTGTTTGACTACATTAATCCGTATAAAAACCAAAGGTCTTATGATAAATCTAATTGTCTGCATGTGGTTGAATTAAGATGTTTTCAATAGAGAAAGTAGGTTAGGTTTAATTTATTATACACATCTCCTTGAAACATCTGAACGTATAAGAAACAGGTAAAGTGTTTCAAAGTGTCCTTTTGTACTAACTCGAAATCGATCATTGAAAGGCTTTTGAAAAACAAGAAACAGTTAAAGTTAAAATAATTCTACGAGACGAAGGTTTTGCTATCATTGTTTGTTAACCTGTCATTTGTCAGGTACTTTTACGTCAAGAATTGCAATGCCCATATTTGTTGACTTGGTTGAAGCATTTCTTGATATTAATTATAACCGATGATACGTCATTTATACAATCAGGGGCGGATTCATATAGGGGTGATCAAAGTTATATGTGGTTTGAAAGTCAATACCGCGAAACAAAATCAGTCACCACCCCTACTCATTCGCGGAGGTAAAAATCCGACCCTTTTTCGCAGAGTGTTTGTACCCGCCACAATAATTAGAATTATAACTAACGGAAAATCTAACAACCACCCGCACTTTTTTGCGCTTGCAATTTGCGTTTCTTGTTTATAACAATGACTGATAAAAAAATGTTATCACTGTACTAATTAATAAATTGATAGATTGGCTTGACGATGAATTCTCATGCCCACACAAGGTACACTGCAAAAACAGTGTTTAGAAACGTGGTGCAAATTAGTGTTTAGAGATTTGACATGTTCAATTCCTAAACACTTGGCATCAAATGTATAAACACTTAATTTCAAATCCATAAACATGTTTAGATTTCAAATAAGGTGTTTAGATATTAAACATACAATTCAAAATGTTTAGAAACGTGGTGCAAAATAGTGTTTAGAAAAGTGTTTAATTTCTAAGCACTGTTTTTGCAGTGTGTTTTCCTGCTAAGGAGCAGATATTTCTTATTTCTTATTAGTTCCTTATTATTTCCTTTATATTGTGTTTTAGTGTGCAATCGCTTTCAAGGAGCATTACGGTTTGCCTATACCCATACAGTCATTGTTTGAACCTGAACCAACTTTGTATCCAAACCCAAATTTCGGGATAGTGGACTTAAGACAAAATGTCAAATATAAAGAAGAATTATCTTCTATATATGCTAGAAATGTATATAACGTGATAGCGTTGTTTCTAAATTTATTTCATTCTTAATTTAACAATTGCTGTTTATACTTAAAACGATTCAGAGACACATGCAAAGAGACTATTTCTATTGCTTATCATCAATCTGCCAAACATGAAGTCTTGAAGAACTTTATATTTTACAAATATGAATGAACCCGTATATATTCCCCATTGTAAAAAAATCTAGTCATGCATGAAGTAATTTCCTGGTCAATTGTGTTTTTTTTTCTTTTGGATTCAAGAACATCTGGGCTTTTTTTAAATTCAAGAACATCTTCTATATATGCAAGAAATGTATAACGAGAGAGAATTGTTTGTATATTTATTTCATTCTTAATTTGAAAATTGCTGTTTATTACTTAAAACGATTCAGAAACACATGAAAAGAGACTATTTCTATTGTTTATGTATATATATCATTTATAAATATACATCTGGGTTTGTTATAGGCATGTATTTTTCTTAACATCCGAACCAATATTGCAAAACTAGTATCTTACATATTTAAGGCGTATCTTCGTTTGCAATAGACATGTCTTCAACAATAGGAATCAAAGAAGATAGATACACTAAGAGTTTGTGTAAGTTTGTGTGATTGACCACATTTGGGGACATTTTAGTTCATAAAATCATACAAAAGAAAACTTTTCGGGCCTTAAATTTCACTGGAGTATTGAGGAAAAAATGGACTTTCGTCTGATACATAAATCTCCATTTTGATGGCGTAAAGGGGGAGCGGGGTGTTGTCGATGGGGTCACCCATCTTTTAAACACTATCTAAGACACAAAGAAAACACTTCTCGGGCCTTAAATTTCAATGACTGTTAGTCTGATACCCAAATCTCCATTTTGATGGGTAATGAGGCACACACAAGACATGTCTTCCATCGGGTAAACTCTCGAAACTAAACTAAAGTGTCTTACACGAAAACATAATTTGTTAAATGAGTGGCGTTGGTATAGACGTGGTATTTGAACATGCCTTGCATAAGCATGTCCCATAGACACGTGTCTCAAAACTATATCTTCACACGATGTATCTATTTGCCAAGACACCAATTTTACAGTGAAGGGAGGGAGTTACATCTTGACCAAATTTTCAAATATTATCACACATGATTGAGTTCGGCCAGTTAAGTAAACGGGGTGAAATATATTTTCTCGTATAACGAGCGTATGTGTCGGCAACACCTGACTTTGGTGATACTCCTATACGAGGCAGATGTGGTGGGGTTGGGCGGAGTGGGGTCAGGTCAGAAAATCCTCTACCCTACCCATGGGTGTTACGCCACTTACAGAGGATCTGACAGAAAGAGCTCAAGTACATTAACGTACTGCACTCCTGAGCTAGCTATGTCCCCTCTGGTAACGCTTCGCCCACTCTTGAGTACAACGGGCCCTGCGGAATTTCAGCACGCGTAAAATTGTGTTGAGGACCATGAAGACGGACGATCGAATGCAGATTCCGCCCGTTTTTAACGCCAGCTTATAGCACAGCTGTCACTCTAAACGGCACCACACCGCCATCTATTGTAAAACAAGCGATGTTTTCCACACTTCAACACTTGTTTTTATTTAAATTCTAATAATTTAAAAATTCTTAATAAAAGACGCGCGCACAGCCTCGAGCATTGAAAGTGTTTTTTTCTTAATCCACGCGTTGATGCTATCAGTAGTAGATAGTTATCGAAATGTTAGCAATGCAATGTTAAGTTTGAAGGAACCACAATAAAGGTAAAGGGATTTAGGCGAGGTTTACCAAGCCTGTTGACCATGCAATATGATTAAAAGCTATAGAAGTCAGGGCTGTTTTGTAGAGATAAATTATATTTGCCTGAATTATACTCTTGTATACATCGGAATAGCGTTGACAACAGACTCTTGTCGCTGAGAGGGCGGTTTCGGACAAACTTAACTTGTAATTTGAGTTTCAGCATGACAACCCATTTGTTTCGGTACAAACTTAACTTGTAATTTGAGGTTCAGCATGAGGACCCTGGACCCATTTTTTCGGTACAAACTTAACTTGTAATTTGAGGTTTGTAGAGCTATTTTTTCGGTACAAACTTAACTTATAATTTGAGGTTCAGTATGAAGAGCCGTTTTTGGTAGATTCAATTGTAACAGTTAAACTCATTTTTAAAACAGGGCTAAGTGTTGGGAGTAATAGATCAGGTCAATTAAACCTGTGTAAAGGAGTCAAATTATACAGGTTCGGACATACAATACAAAAATCCATACATACGGGCTTCCGGAGAGATTACACTTGAAAACAAGCAAAACTTAACCTTCCTTATAATTTTATTTAAAAATGAATGATCACAGACACAAGAACGACAGCAGAGATCAGACTTATTCATATTCAGACAATATGACTCTATTGTCACAAATCTTGCTATTAATAATATTAAAATAAGTATTACAACGTTTAAGGGCGCGGTATTGAATTCGAGAGAAGCACATTTGAAATATCCTGTTTTTCCTTAACCCTTCTCCATTAAAACAGAAGGAGGAAGCTGTCAATCTGGCCTCATTTAAAATTATATGGACAATATAATCGCTCTTTACGGCCGGATGTCCGTTTATACCTTTCGCTCTGACTACGTCCAAACATCACGATGGTTTGGTGAAGATGACCATGCAGTGCTTGGAAATGGTCATGCAGTAAGAAAAGCGTTCACCCATGTTGATGTGTCCCAATTAAAGGTATATAATTAAATCTTTTTGCCATGGCCTCATTAATTTTTCTGCACACATGTGCAAAATGTATGTGATAGGATTATACAGGAACAAGTCTTAAAATTCAGTAGTGTGTTACTGTGCAAATTGAACAAAGTCTGAAACATCGTTCTTAATCAAAACAGCATAAGACACGACCTAACGGTCATTTTAGTGTCTTACGCATATAAGATGTAAGTTATGTCTACTGTATGTCTGACTAATCCACTGTTCCAACAAAACAAGTTCAAGTTCAAGTAAACTTTATTAATCCAAAATGGAAATTTATCACATGAGAGCCCAAAAACATATATAAATATAAAATATTACATAAAGAGCATTTATCAAAGATACAAAAATAAATATTTCTTTGTAAAAGCTGACTATACGTAATGTTCACCCCGCTGATGCCTAGAATTGTGGAGCCTAATTGCCCAAGGTACAAAGGAGGAAAGGTAACGGTCTGTCAAAGCACGAGGAAGACACATACGACCGGACCTAGGAATCAGCTGACACAGCTAATTACAATGAAGCGGATGACTATGATCATCCATCACATCAGCCAATATCTTACTCAGGAGATCCGAAAACTTAACTTCAAATTTAGCAGGATGGTAGCCAATGATGATCTCTTGTGGCTATGGTTTAACTAACGTGTCATAAACATGCAAATGAGGTTTTGCATGTTTACGACACTTTAATGAACATGCAAATGAGGTATTGAAATTTGATTCCCTCATGCGCTACTGCACAACATCATACATCGCATGACGGAACATTTGCATATTTGTGACACTTTAATGAAACCGTAGCCCTCCTTGTGTAGTATAATTTTACAGTATATGATATTTGTATGTTAATTAAGAAATAAAGGGTGATGCAGTATCCTTTATGGGCGAATAATGTGTCCGAGGTCGGAAAAAAATAAATAATGGGCAAGGCGCAGCCGAGACCATTATTTTATTTTTTTTCCGGCCGAAGATACATTATGAGCCCATAAATAATACTGCAAACCCTTTATTTCTATTCTATTACCGAAAACAGCGTGATGTAATGAGAAAATACATTCGCGACCCATTATTGCAGAATAATGGGCAGTAAAACTGACCAATCAGAATGCTGCATTTTCAATAATGGACAGCAGAGGTAATAGAATGAATATTAATGCGCTCATTTGCATATCATCATAAAAGGCATTAATTCACTGTACCGACAAAATGCAACTACCATGCATGAACTTAAAATTTGGCACAGCGGAACTGCGTACATGACTTGTGGTGCTATACAGTAGTTTTGCGTCCAGATATTTGCATGTTAATGAATACTAATGAGTTGATTTACATAATGTGTGGGGCCACCTTAAAACGGGCCGCTTAATTCTCCTTTAAAATTGTGACAATTATTTCTTTCGGTTTTGATTTTGTTTTGTTCTTAGTTTTTTATTTTTTTTTTGTTTGCTTGTTTGTTTGTTTCTGTTTTGTTTATTTTGTTTTTTAACACAAAAATTGTGCAGGGCGGTTTGTAAATGCTTCCATATTGTCACCTCAGATGCAAACAAGGAGGAAAGACAGGAGGGACGGCCGTGATTGAAAATTGACTTTGGCTGCTGCAGCTTACCCAGTGAATAACCATGAATGATAAAAGTGGACAATGCATGGGTTGAAATTGACCTGGATTGCCGCAGGCCAATCTTCAGTGACTTTTGATCACTCCTTTAGGCAACATCGAAGGGTAATCAGACCAGCAACACAGATTACTGTATAGAATAGACTTAATGACGTGTTTTGAGAAAATAAAACAAGCCAAAACAGTTCAGGTACAACAAACATCTTGTGTGTCTGTAGAAATCGGAAACAACGGACTTAATTAAGCCCGTAGGAAGTTACGCATAATTGACTGTGTCGTTTCAAACCACGCGAAAGAAGATTTTTTTTTTTCGTTCTACTCAGTTGTGGTAAAAGTTATTTTGAGCGGCCTTTAGCAGACTGGATTAAATGGAGAAACGTTCTCTGTGGTTTTGTCGTAAATGAAATATTGATATTTTGAAATTAGTTGAAAGGGTGGGAAAAGTTATTTTGGTGTTGTATTATCATCAGGGCCCAGCCCACTGTACTGAGATTGCAATGAAAAGAAATAATTGTCATTTATGTACTCTATAAATTTATTAGATTAAAAATTGGATTGCTATCAGGGACAAATCCAAGTCTAGATTAAAAAATTAAATCAAAATACATTAAGATAAATCTAATAGATTCAAAATTCAGCTTTGTCCTCCATATTGATCTAAGAAATTTAGAGAGTAAACTATGTTTAGGGATTGTTGAAAGTGAGTGAAATTTCATTTGAAACTTCATGAACTCAATCTTTCCAGACACGAACCATTAAAACTACAAAAAAAAACGGCTAGTTTTGCCGTTTTTAACGCTAAATGAAGATTCAATTAAACCGAAGCATTTGCAAGTTGAAATCTTCTATCGCTAAATCGGCGACATGTCCTTTATAAACAATATGTGGAGCGGCGATTTACTATTTTTCTGAACGACCCGCAAAAATCGCTAATTTGAGATATCATCAACGAGTTGCGTTCCTGAGGCAAAACATTTCAGATTTGGAAAAGAATGGGGAAAAGTTACTGTTACAAATCAAATATATGGCATTATAAGAACCATAACCTTGACATTCTAATGCCCTCAAAACACAAGTTCTTTAAAAAAAGCGTTTGTTCTCAATACATTGATTTGGAACAATTCAATTCAATTAGGCCAAATCTTGCCGATCAAAGTTTTTGATCATGCATGCATACGCTTATTACATTTCATGCAGAAAGATGTCAAATGCTCAATACCTTTATGTCAGTGAAAACATTGTTCAGTCACATAAGGTAAATATGGCTCATACGTGTATGCATGTATGATTTAGCTAATGTGAACTCAGCTATATCAAAACATTTGACTTTCTGACTTCCTGTCTGTACGATATAATATAAAAAGTGATTTGCGGTATGATTTTTCTGCTTGTTTGCGTAAGGCCCCTGTCTGACACCAGGTGCTTGAAAAGGTTTAAAAGGGCCCTTTATTCGTGCATAATGGCGCATAATAAATACAGTTTCAGAAAAAAAGTTTTTTACCCGCCGGAAATCGAATATTTGACAACAATAACTTTGGTATTTGACTTGCCAGTATTGTGGATTGACGTTGTAGTTAAGTTTTCTCGATGCAATAACAGAGTAATTAACTGGCATAATGCGTGTTTTTGGCGTGGAGGTCAAGGGCGTAAACAATGATATATGACTTATCAATAATTATATAATTATGACGATGATAATGAAGGTAATGACGAAAACAAAATTGCTGGTGATAATTATGATAATGATGACGATGACACTCTTATTGCTGCTGCTGCTGCTGATGAGGAGGAGGAGGAGGGGGAGGGGGAGGAGGATGTTGAGGAGGAGGCGGAGGCGGATCGATGAGGATGACGAGGATGGTGGGGCGAGGATGGGTATGATGAAGAAGATGATGAGGATAACGATGAGGATGATGAGGATGATGATGATGTTGATGATGATGTTGATGATGAGGATGATGAGGATGAGAGGATGAGGAGGAGAGGAGGATGATGGGGATGAGGATGACGAGGATGACGAGGATGATGGGGATGATGGGGATGAGGATGATGAGGATGAGGATGATGGGGGGTGAGGATGATGATGGGGAGGAGGAGGAGGATGCAGGCTAATTAAGGCGTCTCTACCTTAAACTTAAAGGCAAAGGGATGTTGAGAACATTAAGAAGAAGTAAAAAGGAAGGATGAGGAGGATCATAATGGTGACGCCGACACTGATGACAATGACGGTAATGTTGACAATAAGAATGTCAAAGATGGTAACAATTGTGACGAAAGGAGGAGCAGAAGGAAAACAATAATGACAATAACGATGATGAAGATGACGACGCCACTGCTGATGATCCAGATGTTAATGAAGACGATAATAGATGACATTGTCATCGTAACTGATCGTAACACTTTAAATGATTTGGCAAAGTGGTTAGCTAAACACCAAAAAGACATCATGCAAGGAATAACAGTTCACGTTTGGAAAGTTTAACTGTCGCATGCACCATTAAGTTGAATTTATTATTTCACTCAAACATCTGCGAAACAATAAAATAGCAAAATGATCTTTAACTGGTCATTTTGGATCGTTGGCGACAGTTGTATGGGCTATGACATATACAGTTGTGCAAAATCAGTTGGTCTTTCCTTGATTTCAATTTATAATGCAGTATAGAAGGGCGTTACCATTAGGATTTCTACCACCTCCAATTACAGTTGATATTTGATTCGATTATTTTTAAGTCCGACGAGTTTCGCCTCCATAATATTTTCACTAATCCTTTTTCTCGATTCATGCCCGTACTTCGCCCTCTGTACTGAGATTGCAATGAAAAGAAATAATTGTCATTTATGTACTCTATAAATTTATTAGATTAAAAATTGGATTGCTATCAGGGACAAATCCAAGTCTAGATTAAAAAATTAAATCAAAATACATTAAGATAAATCTAATAGATTCAAATTCAGCTTTGTCCTCCATATTGATCTAAGAAATTTAGAGAGTAAACTATGTTTAGGGATTGTTGAAAGTGAGTGAAATTTCATTTGAAACTTCATGAACTCAATCTTTCCAGACACGAACCATTAAAACTACAAAAAAAAACGGCTAGTTTTGCCGTTTTTAACGCTAAATGAAGATTCAATTAAACCGAAGCATTTGCAAGTTGAAATCTTCTATCGCTAAATCGGCGACATGTCCTTTATAAACAATATGTGGAGCGGCGATTTACTATTTTTCTGAACGACCCGCAAAAATCGCTAATTTGAGATATCATCAACGAGTTGCGTTCCTGAGGCAAAACATTTCAGATTTGGAAAAGAATGGGGAAAAGTTACTGTTACAAATCAAATATATGGCATTATAAGAACCATAACCTTGACATTCTAATGCCCTCAAAACACAAGTTCTTTAAAAAAAGCGTTTGTTCTCAATACATTGATTTGGAACAATTCAATTCAATTAGGCCAAATCTTGCCGATCAAAGTTTTTGATCATGCATGCATACGCTTATTACATTTCATGCAGAAAGATGTCAAATGCTCAATACCTTTATGTCAGTGAAAACATTGTTCAGTCACATAAGGTAAATATGGCTCATACGTGTATGCATGTATGATTTAGCTAATGTGAACTCAGCTATATCAAAACATTTGACTTTCTGACTTCCTGTCTGTACGATATAATATAAAAAGTGATTTGCGGTATGATTTTTCTGCTTGTTTGCGTAAGGCCCCTGTCTGACACCAGGTGCTTGAAAAGGTTTAAAAGGGCCCTTTATTCGTGCATAATGGCGCATAATAAATACAGTTTCAGAAAAAAAGTTTTTTACCCGCCGGAAATCGAATATTTGACAACAATAACTTTGGTATTTGACTTGCCAGTATTGTGGATTGACGTTGTAGTTAAGTTTTCTCGATGCAATAACAGAGTAATTAACTGGCATAATGCGTGTTTTTGGCGTGGAGGTCAAGGGCGTAAACAATGATATATGACTTATCAATAATTATATAATTATGACGATGATAATGAAGGTAATGACGAAAACAAAATTGCTGGTGATAATTATGATAATGATGACGATGACACTCTTATTGCTGCTGCTGCTGCTGATGAGGAGGAGGAGGAGGGGGAGGGGGAGGAGGATGTTGAGGAGGAGGCGGAGGCGGATCGATGAGGATGACGAGGATGGTGGGGCGAGGATGGGTATGATGAAGAAGATGATGAGGATAACGATGAGGATGATGAGGATGATGATGATGTTGATGATGATGTTGATGATGAGGATGATGAGGATGAGAGGATGAGGAGGAGAGGAGGATGATGGGGATGAGGATGACGAGGATGACGAGGATGATGGGGATGATGGGGATGAGGATGATGAGGATGAGGATGATGGGGGGTGAGGATGATGATGGGGAGGAGGAGGAGGATGCAGGCTAATTAAGGCGTCTCTACCTTAAACTTAAAGGCAAAGGGATGTTGAGAACATTAAGAAGAAGTAAAAAGGAAGGATGAGGAGGATCATAATGGTGACGCCGACACTGATGACAATGACGGTAATGTTGACAATAAGAATGTCAAAGATGGTAACAATTGTGACGAAAGGAGGAGCAGAAGGAAAACAATAATGACAATAACGATGATGAAGATGACGACGCCACTGCTGATGATCCAGATGTTAATGAAGACGATAATAGATGACATTGTCATCGTAACTGATCGTAACACTTTAAATGATTTGGCAAAGTGGTTAGCTAAACACCAAAAAGACATCATGCAAGGAATAACAGTTCACGTTTGGAAAGTTTAACTGTCGCATGCACCATTAAGTTGAATTTATTATTTCACTCAAACATCTGCGAAACAATAAAATAGCAAAATGATCTTTAACTGGTCATTTTGGATCGTTGGCGACAGTTGTATGGGCTATGACATATACAGTTGTGCAAAATCAGTTGGTCTTTCCTTGATTTCAATTTATAATGCAGTATAGAAGGGCGTTACCATTAGGATTTCTACCACCTCCAATTACAGTTGATATTTGATTCGATTATTTTTAAGTCCGACGAGTTTCGCCTCCATAATATTTTCACTAATCCTTTTTCTCGATTCATGCCCGTACTTCGCCCTCTGTCGCTGTCACTTGGAGGAATCGCCCTCGTTAAACATGTAATTGCTCCTTTTTTTGTGACAAGGGAGTTTTGCTATCTAAAAAGACTAGCTTGGCTAAAAAAGTCTGTTCTAGTTTTAGCCCGGAGGTGTTCGCCAACAGGCGTCTTTTTGATATCGTCTTGAGCGACGCCTCAGGGAGATGACTTCAAGTCCTCGGGGGAAAAGTGCCGACGGAGCTCACTTTATACATGTACTTAAAAATGCAAATTGCTTTCTATACACTTTTATACCGTGCTATCGGGCTACGAGAACCGCCAACGAAAATGGAAAATTTAGCAAAGGACTTTTTTTAAGGCAAATTCTTTTTTCTCGACACTGCCTAAAGTGGTCTATTACGAGCCTAAAGTCTGTCTGGGTGACGTTTGAAGTCTGTGGTATGATGTATTGTGCGGTATACATGGTATAATGGTACACCTCCATTGAACAGATGTGATGGTATTGTGTGCACTCCGACTGGCCTTGGGAATTGGCGGAGAAAATTGCTTTTTTATGTCTAATGTAAGACTGAAAAGGTAAAAAAGTTCAACTGACCTTGGCCATCAAATAATAATAGTAATAATACAGTAAATGATATCCTTTTCAATGTGTGGTATTGAATAGTAGAAAATGAAATTGAACTGTTTAGTTTCCAGATCGGCCATTTGTTGCGCTAAAAGAAGTATTTTCGTCTCAAGATAATTTCAAGATGTCTGTTAAAAGTGAAATTTCGAAATGTGTAACATTGCTTTATGAAAACAAATTCAGACTATAGAGCTGCACCTTAATTTGTTCAAATTCTAGGTCAACCTTATACATTTAATTTAGTGAAACTACTTAATTAATTAACATAGGTTCAAGGATACGGCGGGTGATTACTATATTGTTTTGAGAGTCATCTTAGGTAGACAGCACAATACCGCGACACACATCTGGCGGTTACCTCTATCACGCGATGGGAAATTAAGCCACCCTTGCTCCCATGTATTTTCTCATAAATTAATGTGTAAAATGTGAGCAGGGTTGAAATCTCTTCCCACGTTTTTTTTTAAATATATAGTTTTCCAGTTCCTTTAAGAACTACTGTCTTTCTTGTCTATTGGCCAATCTGCTCTGGGTTTTGTTTGAAAGAGAAAGCACACGACAAACGTTAATAGTTCTAGTCTACCGCTTATGTAATTTCACAACGCAGTTCTCCATGATCGTATAATTAATTTAATTCTAATTCGTTATGTAATTGGCCTGTTATCAGAGTATATGTCTATTCACAGTTGATCTATTTTGATGATTTCGTGCAAAATTAGTGGATTGTCGACAAAGTTCTACCGGTGAATTATAGAAATGTAAATTTACAGAAAACGGCTTAACTTGGAATTGTCATTTAATGTATTTTTACAGAAAATATAGCCAAAATAAAAAAAATATATAGTAATGTATAAATCTTTACCAAAAATGGCCGAATTTGGGAAATGTTTTGTAATGTATAGGCAAGTGAAGTAAATATGGCCATACTATGCAGCATCATCAGTTATGCTTCGTTACCAAAAAAGTTGAAATATTTTGAACTGACACTATATTTTTCTTCGTTATCAGTACTTCTTGCCACATATTTATCGCCCTATATGTCCATTTCATCCTGCAGTTTGTTTACATGCCTCCAAAGTCTGAAAATTACTTTGCACTGTCACTGGTAAAAAAAGTGCGGGCGTATAGTCGTGGCACCAGCAAGTTGTTTTTTAACCTATAGCCTGCACTATATGTGAGAATGGCATAGTTTTGCAACAATTGACACTATATACCGGTTTTGCCTGCGGGCTTTACACCGTAGGGAGGGTTAAAAGTCATTTGTTATGGTGTTTTTGTTGTGGGAAAATCAGTCGAACCTGGGACGATTTTTAACACCAGTATAAACAAGTTCTTCCTTTAGCTAGAATTTTTTTGACTCCGATATTATGCCTCATTTAATTCACAAACATCGATTATCGTTAGATTGAAACAGTAGCTGTTTCTTTGCACGCTCACTGGCATCAAGCCACTTGAGCGGAGTTTGCTATAGTGTAGTATGCACTTACTATCTGTAACTGAATATGGGTTTATAGGTTTATGGAATAATCTATATGTGTCATTATTAGTTTTTAAATTATTAAGAGTATTACTTGTAAAATTACCTGTAATAAATTATGGTATTTAAATCTTTATTAGAAAAGGTGCCCCTCACCCACTCTCGGAATGCTGGCGCAGTCATCATCCTTCATAAATATAACGAAGGTTATCTCTCCTCTTTTTGTCCTCGTTCGTCTTGTCTGTCTGTCTATCTGTCTGTCTCTCCATTTCTCGCTCTTTCTGTCCGTGTATTTTTGCCTGTCTGTTAATGCCTATCATGCTAACTACAGTATACTTCAGGTTTGTTGTCTTCGTTTCTTATTATGCATTTTATTTCGTCATTGCTTGTGTGTATAATTTTCAGTCTTGTGGTGTCTATTTTTTAACAAAAGAAGTATACTCTTGTTAACTTATCTGTCTGTCTTTCTCTCTCTTCTCATTCTTCTCTCTTTCATCTGTCTGTCTGTCTCTCCCCTCGTTCTCTCTCTCTCTCTCTCTCTCTCTCTCTCTCTCTCTCTCTCTCTCTCTCTCTCTCTCTCCCCTCTCTCTCTCTCTCTCTCTCTCTCCCCTCTCTCTCTCTCTCTCTCTCTCTCTCTCGGCGAAGTCTCCTGATTGGCGACACATTTGGTTAAATATTTTAGCCCATAAAGCTGAGAAAACAAGGTAATGTTTTAAGTTCATAAATATGTATATAATTAATTTTTTTCAGGGCCTTTTTGTTGGAATGGGTGAAAGTTTTCTGTGTATAAAACAATATTTAGAAATAATTAATACACCTCATCCAGTCGCGTTCTAATTTTGCAAAAACAATTCTGAAGTGTAGTGTCGGATTTTGTGCAATTGAGACAAACCTTATAGTTCGGTACGGTGACACAACAGTTTCAATCCACCTTCCACCGGACATTATCCCAGTAATTGCTTTGGTATCAACAGCAAAGGTATGCAAATTTAAAGTGTTACGATTAAGACACTGGCGATAGCCTTTCCATATCTGTGCCAAATGTAGGATACCAGAAGGTGCATGGCTAAAACTGTGATGTCAATGTACATAATTCGCACTAAGGGTTTGATATCAATGTACAAAATTCGCACTAAGGATTTGATGTCAATGTACAAAATTCGCACTAAGTGTTTGATGTCAGTGTACAAAATTCGCACTAAGGGTTTGATGTCAATGTACAAAATTCGCACTAAGGGTTTGATATCAATGTACAAAATTCGCACTAAGGATTTGATGCCAATGTACAAAATCCGCACTAAGGGTTTGATGTCAATGTACAAAATTCGCACTATATGGTTTGATGTCAATGTACAAAATTCGCACTATATGGTTTGATGTCATGTACACACAATTCGTACTATAGGGTTTGATGTTAAATGTACAATTCGACTAAGCCAAATGGTTTGATGTAACTGTAACAAATTCGCGATATGGTTTTGATGCTAGGAACAAATTCGCACTAAGGGTTTTTATACTCGTTTTGCCTACAAATTACACTATTAAAACCGACACAAATCTTTTTTTTAAATGGATAAATATATGATGTCTAATATTGTTTCTTCTCATAGAATTCTTTAAGCTTTCATTAAATAAACCCTTTACATCTCTTATTTGAACTCCGACGGCCACTTTCCACCACGTTTTAGATACAAAATCATACCACTAAAAATTGAACTATTTAATCATTCCATATTTGACTGAAACACTCACAAATCATCTGAAATATTGACAGGTAATATCCCCTGATTAGCATGATTAATTGCCTACACAGCAAATATAGTATGCATGATTTTTGACAATCCTTAGCGATCCGGAAGATTGACTAATTCTACTATCACCCAGTGCTGTGCTTATGAACTGCATGAATCAGCGTGTGACACACGGTGGCGTGGCTCAGTTCATGCCAGTAGGCTTCAGCGGCTGATTTAGCCCATGAGATGGTTGTTGCTGATACGGGTCTGCGATAGAATGGATCCTTGGTCTATATAGATCACTGGTTTTTAGATACACAACATTGACAGAACTAAATGGCAGATCAATTGTGGATATTTGTTCAGTCGTGGTAACACGCTTCATAATCTTATCAATCTCAATTTCAACATTCTGTGAGACGGAAACGGTAATCTAAATGTGTCCATTAAAATTAAGCTACAAATCAGTCAACATGTTAATGGAAAAACAAACCGATTCAATTTTAATGTTATAGTTAAACATCGATTTCAGCTATATTTTTTCAACCAGCAAAATAACCTACACATTTGAAGTAGTTGAAGTGACACTTTCACAGATTAGTCATACAGTCAATGATGGTAAACATCTTAGATACGCAATTTTGGGTTTAAGAAAATATTCATATACAATTATCTGATCCATTTTGCATGAAATTTGTGACAATTAAACGTTGATTGTACTCACGTATTGTCACCTTGTGTGCACATACCGTCCCTTTAGTTACAAGTGTTGTCCTGCAGTTTACTTGCTTTGCTTGTTGGAGTTACATCTTTAAAACTACCGGGCATATTTTGTTAGCCAAATAAAATGTCTTTACCCAGTTTTACGCAAACGTTATGGCGACTATAATGTCGTGTTTTTGGAGGATCCACACTGGATAGTATATTAGAAAGATACACCCAACTCCTATCTACCAACAAGTGATATTATTACCATATTATATCGAATGTGTATAGCAGAAATCATTAAAACGAGCTTCACTTCAAAATACAGAAACTGACGTTATCCGTCCATATCACTTTAAAATAATTACCCTGCACGCTGTTGTGTCAGGAGAAACAATTGGTAAAATGTTGCACAGATTTGTGTAAAAACCCCACAATATTGTGTACTTTTGACACAATTGGTAAAATGTTACCCATGCCAAGAAGCTTGATCCAGCGTTAAATGCCTCCTGCCGGCTTATCACGGGATGTCTTCATCCAACTCCAACGGACAAGTTAATCCTAGCAGGAATTGCTCCACCATGAAGACATCCGTCGCAATGTAACAAGCATGCAAGAGCGTAGCTGCCAAGTATCTATGTGGAGCACCCTATATATGTCCGGACAGAGACCAGTTGCAGAGAGAGTTTCTTAAGCAAAGTCCAACCCCTTGAAACAGTCTGTAAGGAGTTTAAGAGTCGCCTTGTGGAAAGAAATACATGCTATCAACCAAGTAACATCTATTGGTATTAAACCTGGTGAGCATCTTCCACCTGGAGCTGACTCCTCATGGGCTGAATGGTGCTGTCTCAACAAATTGACCAGAACCGGACAGAATCTAAGGTTTCCTGGCAGAAGTGGGACTACCTGGAAGCAGTTCAGGACACTACCTGTGATTGTGGAACAGCACCGCAGACAATGGAACATCTCTTTCTCTGTCCAATGCTGGAGCAACAATGTACAGACAAGGACCTTGCAGAATTCAATGAAGCAGCCCGACATTGTACACAAAAAAAAAAAAAAAAAAAAAATGTGTATAGCAGAAACTTCTTGGCATGGGTAACATTTTACCAATTGTGTCAAAAGTACACAATATTGTTGGGTTTTTACACAAATCTGTGCAACATTTGACCAATTGTTTCTCCTGACACAACAGCGTGCAGGGTAATTATTTTAAAGTGATATGGACGGATAACGTCAGTTTCTGTATTTTGAAGTGAAGCTCGTTTTAAATGCCTCCTGCCGGCTTATCACGGGATGTCTTCGTCCAACTCCAACGGACAAGTTAATCCTAGCAGGAATTGCTCCACCATGAAGACATCCGTCGCAATGTAGCAAGCATGCAAGAGCGTAGCTGCCAAGTATCTATGTGGAGCACCATATGTCCGGACAGAGACCAGTTGCAGAGAGAGTTTCTTAAGCAAAGTCCAACCCCTTGAAACAGTCTGTAAGGAGTCGCCTTGTGGAAAGAAATACATGCTATCAACCAAGTAACATCTATTGGTATTAAACCTGGTGAGCATCTTCCACCTGGAGCTGACTCCTCATGGGCTGAATGGTGCTGTCTCAACAGATTGACCAGAACCGGACAGAATCTAAGGTTTCCTGGCAGAAGTGGGACTACCTGGAAGCAGTTCAGGACACTACCTGTGATTGTGGAACAGCACCGTAGACAATGGAACATCTCTTTCTCTGTCCAATGCTGGAGCAACAATGTACAGACAAGGACCTTGCAGAATTCAATGAAGCAGCCAGACATTGTACACACCTCTGGCTGGATCATCAGAGAACCACTGTGTTGGATACGATAAGAAGAAGACCAATTTGTCCATCTTGTTCCTTCCTGACACAACATCGTCGTAATTATTTTTAAGAGTGATATGATTTGTAATTTCTTTCATGGATTTAGTTACTACGATGGCTCTAGTTACATATTGGCAGCAAATTATTTCAAAGCAATATGTTTTATCATACACATGCGGTGTATTTTGATCTGTTGTCGAATTAAAGGAATTCGGTTGCACAAAGCAATATTTAGACAATACAAGACACCTATTGTCAAGGCATTTTCTAATATTCGAAAACAATTTTCAAGCATGGGTTTTTGTAAAATTTCTAGACAAAACCAGTTGAAACTCTACCTTATAGCGTGTGTTTGCTACAAATTATGGTACCACAGTCTCAATCCACCTTCCGCGACATGGCATGCTCTTGTGGAAGCACATATAGTTATAAATGAGAATCCTATTCTAGAAGTTTGGGGAAGAAGGTTTGAAGATGTTTTTCTATCTTCTAGAGGTGTCAGGTTCGAAAGGTGTCCATCGCTTTCCTAGCGGATAGCATCAGAACGGTATATTTACATATACAATTTATATTTATCGCTCCTCTACCAACCCAGTCTTGATAGCTCAGTTGGTTAGAGCGCCGTGCTAGTAAATACGGAGGTCGCCGGTTCGAATCCGGCCAACCGCACATGGATTTTTTCAAAGCTTGTGGTGCGCTGGCTATCTCCAGGGAAAGATTAATAAAAACCCATACTTGTCTGCCTGGAGAACTAAGTAGTTAAAATTTCAATGGTTCTACATAGTCTATAGGGGTCACCAAAACTTGACCTCAAATTGTATACAGAGCTGTCACCCAAAGAATTGAAATGCATTTCCGCTTCAGTAGAGCAATAATTTGACACCGGTTTCAACAAAATCTGAGCATTGGATACTTTTGCCCCAGAATGACCTTGAACCGTATCAGGATTGTAGCCTTGTAACTAAAGGTCTGACACGCTATAACACAACTATACCTTTCTTTAATCTTTATATGAGTAATGATATAGTGTGTACATTAAAAACAATTTGACTAGGATTTAAATTTACCCCTGTACTAATTTTAGCCCCTTATTTTACAAAAGTTCCCCACATTTCCAGAGGTTGGACCCAAAAATTCTGATTCAGCACCCTTCTAACTATTGAAAAACATCTTCAAACCTTCATCCCCAAACTTCTAGAATAGGATTCTCATTTATAACCCTACTGACATGCCTATTTGCATACCACCGCATACCATTGATCAGATAACAATGTGCTTATGCAAGATGGAAGGTGGACATGTGGATTAAAACTGTGATGTCGGTCTACCGTACTAGCATTAAAATAGATTTTTTACTGGTTTTGCTGAAAAATTGCACAAGATTTACACTTGTTTTCAAATATTAGAACATGACTCAATGAGATGAACATTTTGTTTTATTGTGTCTAAGTATTATTTCATACTTGCACAGAATAACTTAAAATGAAATGACCACACTGCAAAAAGAAAGTGCACTGTGCAGATTTCGAACACATACCTTTAATACATTTTGAACACATGGATGTTATTAAGACATAAAATGGTCACTTTTGGAACATGGAATGTGAGTTTCAACCATCACATTCGCCCTCATCCTATAAACATTTTCAGTATCATTGTCATCACCATCACCGCCATAAATGTTTTTAGCTTTAGAACAATTCCCAAACATATAACGAAACATAACAAATAGTGCATGTTCAAACATTTAAATACAATATAAAACCATTCTGGATTTCTTACAAAATAACGTAACTTCGTCAAATATATCCTCCTTAATTCTTTAAGAAAATGCAGTGCTTGCCTTCAATGTTCAGAGCGTGGGACACAGGATATAAGCAATTGAGATCTCTAAAAGAAAGAGACAATTTTTTTTTTCAGACAAGTTACAATTATTATAGTCTCCATCCTTGAGAGTTTAGGAAACAAAAAGTGTCGAGGACACGAGCCGTTTGAAGACATAATAGACAGACCGCCAAATCTTTTTGATTGTATTAGGCTTGTATATTTAGATCAAGAATTGAAATTTATAATAATAGAAAATGTGGAAGTTTTGGGAGGATTTCGTTGTTTTACCAGACACAAGCGAGTATTTAACGAAACCAAAGGAGGATAACAGCTCAAAAACTCCTGCTAATAGTTTAATGACCAATATTACACAGTTAATTCCATTGTAGATACAAGTTTGTGCAGACGGTTAAGGTAAGACCAATTACGTGATTATCATCATAAGACTTTACTGATATAAGCCCACGTTTAATCTTATTAACATTTTCTTTTGTATGTAACAAAAATTTATTAATAACATTATTTGGTGGTATGAGGAATATTTTTTTGACTATCTATTGGTAACAAATTCGTCTTGGTACTGTCAGAGCCAGTAATCGTGGTAAATTTTGTATAGGTTACAATACATAAGTCAGTGGCTTTTTGAAGTAGCATCCCGAGCCATTTCAAAAGCCACTGAACTAAGACTAGGCTTATTTGGACTTGCTTGAATGCATTTTTCAAGGTGATTTTGAATATGGTAATAAAAATGCATAATTTTGAATTTAAAAAGAAGAAAAGTTGAACTCTGAGCAAGGTACCCCCAGGAGTACGAACTGAGTGTTGCTACTGGGGTGTGCGCAGTATCTCGTTTGTGCTCTAACTGACATGACGTCAGACTAACATTTCTAGTTTTATTATGCTTCCGACTACAGGAATTGCTTTTCAAGACCTAAAAATAACAACATTGATAAGTGAATTTTAAAAAAAATATTGTTTATTTTCTTAATCAATTTTATTGAAGATGTATTATACTTGTGTTCAGATTTATTTATTTTTATATAGATTTTGAGAACTAAACTAAATATGGCGTTATCATGAATGCTGCAAAACTTTTGAAGATTGTATCCTGGTATTTTTATAACTTTGCATATGTTAAATTAATATGCATGATCAAGGAAACGAAGATTAAAAAGTTCTCTGTGGTATAATATGTGTAATTTACAATCTTTTTGACATGTCTAGGCTTAAAGCGACAACCTGTCATTTTGTCATTTTAAGGCCAAGAAGCCTGCAGAAATGAAAGAATAATTTACACAAAGCAAAATGTCATCGAATTATCATCCCCCACGCCATGTAAATGGTAATTTGAAACACTGCAATTTGCGTTTCAACCAGCATTTTGTTATTGTTTTGAAACATTATGCAAATTGCGCCAATTGCGTTTCAGCCAGTGATGTTGTTATATAAATTATACAGGCTTGAAAGGTTTTTTATATAGTTTGGAATAAATTTTATAGTTTCACGTGATGGGGTTATGGGTAAGTGGGACAGCATAGGGCTTTTAAGAATCATGCCAATGTGTATTTAATTATGTCATTATATTAATATTTGAAGCGTAACTGGAGACCTTCTCCAGTGACGAATTTATTGTGATGGTCTATCTTCGCAAGTCCTAAGATTCGCTAGTCCGAAAAAGGTTCCTTAGTCCAAAAAATAAAACATGGTTTGCTTGTCCGAAACAAAAAAATGCTAGTCTAAAACACAAGTTTCGCTTGTCCGAAAAAAATTAGATTCGCTAGTCCAAAAAATAAAATGTCTGCTAAACCAAACACTTAACCCTAACTCCTAACCCCTAACTGTCAACCCTCAATCATCAATCCACATCCTTCAACCCACAACCCTCAACCTTAAACCCTCAACATCCAACCCCAACCCTAACCCACAACCTTCAACCCCAAACCTCAACCCTCAGCCCTACTATCTCCACTACTCCCATTATCCCCACTATACCGTCTATTCTAAACTCTAAACCTTAAGCCCTAACCTCTTTTTTTTTGGTTTCGGACTATTAAAAAAACGAACCTTATTACTTTTTCGGATTAATGATTACTCTTGATTTCGGACGGAATATTTAATGGTTTATCAAACTAACAAATTCTATCTGGTTATCGGACTTGCGAACCCTATAATATATTTTCGGACAATCGAACCTCATTTTATCATCGAAGTAGGGAACTTGTGGTCCAGTGGATAAAGCGCCCGACCCGCACCCCAAAGGTTGTGAGTTCGAGCCCCGCTGAGGCCAATGTGTTTCGCCCTTGAGTAAGGCGCTTTACCTCAATTACTCCTCTCTACCCAGGTGTATAAATGGGTACCGGCATTATTCAATGTTGGGAAAGTAACAGACTCGCTGTAGAGGAGGTGTAGCGATCCCCCTACAGGAACATTATATATGGTGGAGTCTGGCCCAATCGCTTCGAAAGAGAGATGGGCACTCCGTTCCTGTGTACACAGGTCCGTACCCTTTACCTTTAGGGAACTTTTTCTTTCGGACTTGTGAACTTTAGCACTAGCAAATCTTATTTTCGGACTAACGGATCTTATTTTTTTCGGACTTGCGAATGTATTTTCAGACAAGCGGACATTAATTTCGTACTTGCACACCTTCGTTTGACTCACGTGAAGACCCAAAAGAAAAAAAAACCCTTTTTTTTTCAAGCGCACTGCAAATTTCTACACGTAAGAGATTTCAGGGTTATGATTAGGATTTTTAGGGTAAGGATTAACGCTATAGTTTGGGGTTATTTATAAAACGTACATAGTTGTGCGTAATATGAACGATAAAATAGCACACAATGGGGAACTACAGTGTGGTCCAAAAAAGGTTTACACTTTTATATCTGCAAATCTCTCAAAAGTGGGTGGACATATCACAACTTTTTGAAGATATTTATTAACTACAATAATTTGTTATAACCTAGTGAAAACGGTGTTCAAAAACAAAGCTCATATAACGAAATGGCGGCCATATAGCGAAAAATGGCCAAAACCCACTTTGCACACACGTAAGTCTATGGGACAACCATTATATGGTTAACAGGAATCAATACCATTGCGTGAACTGGAGGCCTACTCACTTAACAAACTATTGACCACCCTTCGAAGTTTGTGTGAAGTGTTTACCGTTTGAACATGAATGAGAGAATACTTCAACCGTGAAACTGAACTTGAAATGACTATTTACATAATAATTAAGTTGATTTCAATTGGGTGATACATGCATGTTTTTTCTTGCCATGACTGATCGAGACTCTGCTTGTACATTTTCGAAGTTTGCATGGTTTGGGACAAGATCATAAAGAAGAAATATTGCAGCCGTTTTGTTCTTAAATTTATAAGAGAAACTTGAAATAATTTGGGGTGTCTTAATTCTTATCTTTGTGGTTATTATTAAATACCAAGTCCCATGACGGGGTGCATTGTTCAATGTGTGTATCAATCTTGGATATAATTCATGACTGCCATAGTGCCATAGACTTTATACGTGTGTGCAAGCGGTTTTTGCCCTTTTTTCTCTAGATGGCGGCCATTTTGTCATTTCAGCTTTGTTTTCAACGCTGTTTTCACCAGGTTCCAACAAGATATTGTAGTTAACAAATACCTTCAAACTATTTTGATTTGTCTACCCACTTTTGAGAAGTTTGCAGACGAAAAAGTGTAAACTTTTTTTGGACCACTCTGTACTATAATATATGAACAGACTTGGTGTTAAAATAAACAATTTCGTAACATTATACCGGGGTGTTAGTTTGATGTTAAATTGGGTTCAGAGAAGTCATGCATGTATATTTCCTACTGTTAAAGCAATTATATCATAATAATACCACATTTAATGCGACACACGTTGAGATTTCGGCACGGTTAGATTTCTTGTTATAAAAACAAAAGAACCTGATTTTATATTCGTTATTTGCTTTGGGTGTTATATTAAGCAAAAACGTTCCCCATTTTGTTCGACCAATATTCATTTTATAGCGTATACTCTATGGGGTTTACAAAATCTTAGGGCTAAAGGATGTTTGGTATGATTTTCCTGGTTAAACATACAACCTCTCTGCATGAACAGAATCGTCGAAAACTGTTATTATTTTAATGAATTGACATGAATAACAAATCGCCCTATAATCAATTCCTCCAAGTGGATCAGCCGCAAGTGGTCCACATGTCTTGTAATAATAACGATAATTAAAATCGGGATTTTCGATCTTAATTAGCCGAGCCTTACAGGTAAAAGCCCAATGGTATATAGTTTCCCAATATTGTACGTCCTTTTGCCATGGATATTTTACTTCTTGTCCATAAACTCATTTTACATGAAAAACTGCTGTAACCACTGTAAATGGAAAGAAAGATACGTAGTCCTTTTGCCATACTTTGTTCTGCAGTATTTCATATAATTTGGCAAAAGAAAGTACTCATCTTTTCCCGGGCCTCTTTTACTTCAAAGCTTACATCATTTTCCTCTTCGATGGGTATGCAATAATAAGTTATATGCTGAAATCGTGGCAAAAGGATGTATAATGTTATGAAACTATAAAAAACATCCTCTAATCATATAGGGCCGCGTTGTCCAATGGCAACTAAATTAGTACCTATTTATTTGGCGTTGCTTCAAAATTTACACACTAACCTGGGGATTAAAATTTTAAAAAATAACACCATTGTTTTGTATTTTACATCCACGTTGCATGTTAGTATCCTAAATGACACCATCATTGATTACTAATATGGGTTTGCTTGCTGATGTGCGAAGATGTGAAATGGTAGAAGTGTAGGAAAGGTATTAACATGAGTAAGGGGTGGATCCTATTCGAATTGCAGGAGAGTCTGGAGAGGTCATATATGTGCCCCCAAAAAAAAAAAAAAAAAAAAAAAAAAAAAAAAAAAAGGCGTTTGTTTGGTCGTCTATAGCACAAAAATGTTAACTCTTCGTTTTGAAGAGATTAGAATTACATTATCAAAGTAAGTTTCTTAGTGTTTGGATTTTCCAAACGCAGTTCATTAGCATTATCATGCTACTTTATAACTTCATGCAGATCTTCTTTGATACGTTTTTGAAAACCACGTCGCAGATTGTTCTTTGTAGATTGTTTCCAAAGAATATCAATCTTCGTGTGGCAAGTCATGCCTAGCTCTGAACCGCGATTCATACCAGACCTCTCACCATGTAATGGCCGCAAACCTTGCCAGTAAAGAAACTGTGGTTGAATCGAATCGTGGTAGCGTGTTAGTGGTACTTTTTTGGTGCTCCGGGGGATCCGGGGGTGACAATTACAAAAACCAGTGATTCATCATGTAACTGTTAGCTGAGGCGTCGCAATTGATCATCATTGATTGTTGTCATTTATTTGTTGAGATTTAAAAGACCTGACCCCCACTAACAGATAATACTTCAACATTGCAGCTCATCTATTCATATAGCAAAACAATAGCTTAAAATTATACGCCAAATATCACACAGCGTGAGATTTTCAAAATGACGGATAGCGCTGACTCCGTATAGGATTTTTATCAATACGGAGAAATAATTTATTCTTAAATTTCAGTTTATTTATTCAGCATAACATATCGAACGTGACAAAAATGTATAATACAGTATATTTAAGCAATAAAGGGTTTGCCGGGACCATTGTATGGGCGAATAATGTGCCGAGGTCGGAAAAACTGCATAATGGGCGAGGCGCAGACCGATCCCATTATTTGAAAGTTTTTCTGGCCCGAGGATACATCATGAGCCCATAAATGACACTGCAAACCCTTTATTTCTATTCTATTACCTAAAACAGCTCCATTTAATAAGAAATGCATTGGCGACCCATTATTGCAGATAATGGTCAGTAAACTGACCAATCAGAATGCTGCATTTTTCAATAAGAGCCGCAGTAGGTATAGAATATCTAATAATACATAATTACTCAATTGTAACCCGTAATAAGATGAACTGGTAACGATAGGAATATTATATGCTAGGACC
Source organism: Ophioderma brevispina (assembly GCA_023653785.1). Lineage (NCBI taxonomy): Eukaryota > Metazoa > Echinodermata > Ophiuroidea > Amphilepidida > Ophiodermatidae > Ophioderma > Ophioderma brevispina. Next base: position 36,632 of record JAMKCH010006308.1, read on the forward strand.
AGTAATGACAACCCGATAGGGCTTCTGGTTTTGCTGCCTGTTATACGTACAAGTCAAATATATTTAGATAGTGGGCAATGGCGGGATCCAGGATGCGAAAATGTCAAAATTACCGGGGGGCTTAAAGGCTGTAACTGGTCGAAAATAGCTCAAAATTGGCTGATTTTGCAGAATTTTGCAGAATTACCGAGAGGCGCTCGCCCCCTCCGCCCCCTCCCTGGATCCGCGCCTGATTGGTTGCGGTTTGATTTTCTCTTTTACAATTGAAACCTTTGGTCAAATTGGTGTGTGAAATTAATGTGAACTTAGACATTCATTGATTTTAATCAGTATAGTCGCATCTTTGTTATCCTCACGGCGGTGTCCCATAACAATGTTTATCATATAGAGGATAAAAAATAGTGGAAATATTATCGCCATGACGGTGGCTCGCCGGAACTCTTTTTGGTTTATCATAATAGTTACACAATTGTAAGGCGATTCCCCGACTCTCTCTGTTGGTGCTCTGTTGTATTTTCGTCACGTCAGCCCGTGAAAGGGTAAGCTATGTCTTTTGGTTGAAAGGATAAGATTAACCGGGGGTTTTTCCGAAATTAGCCCTCCCTTTGACGTTTGCAAAATTGGATGGCTATTATCTAAGGTCAGTGCAGTGGCGTTGCAATTGCCTGGATAGCAGTCTCTGCCCAACTGCAATGCAGTACTGCAACAAAGTTAAATTGTTTTTTAACTTGCAATGTAAAAACCGTGGGTTCCATCAAGTTGCAGTAGAACTCGATATACGTACTGCAGCAATCCTGCCCTGACAGCAGTGGAAGTATGCACGGACGTTAAAGGTCCTTCATACTTCCACTGCATTGCAGTGCAGTGCTGCAATGCAGTCTACCAAACTCGTCACTGCAACCACTTGCAGTATTGCAACGCAATGCAGTACTGCAACGGAGTTAAAATTATTTTACTCGGGCGATGCATCAAGATCAGTGGGGTGCACGTCATTGGTGGCATCATGCCACTTTCCTGCAATCCTTGCATGTTTACTGCAACGCACTGCAACCCTGACTGCGTGACCTGGGTTGAACCTGCAAGCCTGCAGTAAATCGATTAGTAGTGCAGCGGGAAGCGACGGAACCTTGAGTAATTTACTGCACAGCAATGCAGTGCAGTGGAAGTATGAACGGACCTTAAGGCTCTTGGTCTTACCAGAAAGGTCTTTATACCTTCCGTCTTAAATTATGTGTCAATATATGTGATAGTCTTGCTGGTCCTAGTCCAACATGACAACGAAAAATGTAATCACATGTAAGTGGTTAAGATTAGCAGTCATCTTTGGAGTGGAAGCGATCACTCTGTCTTGTCTGAAGTATGGAGTGACTTCTTGCGCATTTATGCAGTACCGCTTTTAGTTGCAGCGCACTTGTGTTTTGACTGCATTGCAATGTTCCTTCACTTCTGCTGCACCCTAAAAGGTCCGTTCACACGTCCACTGCACTGCAGTGCAGTGAGTTGCATTGCCCGAATAGTAGTTTCTGCCCAAGATGCTGCAATGCGGTACTGCAACAAAGCTAAAATCGTTTTAACTTGCATTGCAGTGGGTTCCATCAAGTTGCAGTAGAAAGTGATCGATATATCGGTACTGCAGCAGCACTGCGCTGCATTGCAGTGGAAGTATGAACGGACCTTAACACAAATCACTGCATGTCACGGATTGCAGTACGTTGCAGAAAACTTGCATAGGATGCAGTAAAAACTTTTCAAAATTAGTGTACGGTACCCTACTGCATCTTGATGCGTCACAAGTTATTCTTCATTTTAACTTCGTTACAGTAATAATTGTAGTAACGATTTTGGACATCTACATTGCTATAACTGACCTTTGGGATCCGTTCATACGTTCATTGCATGGCAGTGCTGCAATGCAGTTAACCAAAACCGTTACTGCAATTACTTTAACTGGTGATACATCAAGATGCAGTAGGGTGCATCACGCCAATTTGGAAATGATTTTACTGCAATCATTCCTAAGGTTACTTCAACGTACTGCAACCTGTGACCTGCAGTTGCCTGGTTGACCTGCAGTAATCGATTAGGAGTGCAGCGAAGGAGGAACCACTTGGAGTAAAATACTGCCACAGGCAAAGGGCGGCAGTGTTAGTATGAACGGACCTTAAGGCTCTTGGTCTTACCAGAAAGGTCTTATACCTTCCGTCTTAAATTTGTGACAGGTCAATATATGTGATAGTCTTGCTTGGTCTAGCCAAAACATGACAAAGAAAAGAAAAATGTAATCAAAATGTATTGGTTAAGATTAGCAGTCATCTTTGGAGTGGAAGCGATCACTCTGTCTTGTCTGAAGTATGGAGTGACTTCTTGCGCATTTATGCAGTACCGCTTTTAGTTGCAGCGCACTTGTGTTTTGACTGCATTGCAATGTTCCTTCACTTCTGCTGCATCCTAAAAGGTCCGTTCACACGTCCACTGCACTGCAGTGCAGTGAGTTGCATTGCCCGAATAGTAGTTTCTGCCCAAGATGCTGCAATGCGGTACTGCAACAAAGCTAAAATCGTTTTAACTTGCATTGGGGGGGCCCATGTGGGGTTTTTTTTTTTCCCCCCATACAAGTTGCAGTAAAAAGGGATCGATTATATGGGTACTGCAGCAGCACTGCGCTGCATTGCAGTGGAAGTATGAACGGACCTTAACACAAATAATGTCATGGTCACGGTTGCAGTACGTTGCAGAAAACTTGCATAGGATGCAGTAAAAACTTTTCAAAATTAGTGTACGGTACCCTACTGCATCTTGATGCGTCACAATTATCTTATTTAACTTGACCAGTTTTAATAATTGTAGTAACGATTTTGGACATCTACATGCTATAACTGACCTTTGGGATCCGTTCATACGCTATTGCATTGCAGTGCTGCAATGCAGTTAACCAAAACCGTTACTGCAATTACTTTAACTGGTGATACATCAAGATGCAGTAGGGTGCATCACGCCAATTTGGAAATGATTTTACTGCAATCATTCCTAAGGTTACTTCAACGTACTGCAACCTGTGACCTGCAGTTGCCTGGTTGACCTGCAGTAATCGATTAGGAGTGCAGCGGAATTAACGGAACATTGCCGTGATTGCAGTAAATTATGAACGTAATTTGAAGTATGAACGGAAGTTTAAGTATGAACGGACTTTGATGCGCGCGATTAAAGTTGATATGTGTATGCCCATACTTCAGAGAAAATCATCCAGTTTTGTCTGTCTTGTGCAATTAATTCCCTTGACCTCTTTTCATGCTTCATCCACTGTGGTTTCTTGCTTTTTCCACTTTCATCCTCCATGTTGTTTTAGGTCTGCCAAGCTTTCGTTTTCCATCTGGCTGCCATGTCAAGGCAGTCCAACAGTGGAGAGTTCTTGGTTTTCTCAGATGCGAGCTATCCACCTCCATCTTCGATACTTTACTTTGACTTATTCTTGTGATTTATACATACAGGACTCATACAGATAATATTAGACCAGAATATTTGAAGTAGTGCCTTCTTTAGACGCTGGTATAAGAAGTCCAGTCTATTTTCAGTGATTTATTCATTCCCGTGTTTCAAGCAAGGAATTTGTAAAGGTTTTTTGTTATCTTCCATATTGGCTAGATAGCGCATTTTGTTCAGTTCTGTAAAGACAATTCTTGCTTTGATTCTGTTATTCGGTACCTCCCACCACCACCACTAATTCACCACCACCTTTACTAACAACCGCGCCTAAAAAATTTTGTTCAAATCTCTATACATTGTTCCTATCATGTGTTAACACCATCTCCTTCCTTAGCTGTTTTTTAATCATTGTGTATTTCTTGCTGTTGATTTAAGCCTACTTGTTTTGCATGATTGTATAACTGGTTCTCCTTTGCACTGATAGTGTGGGTAGGACAAAAGGTCGATGCCATAGGCCAAAATAAAGATCTTAGCGTTGAGACATCATCTACCGCGATCCCAGTTGTTGTTGTCATTGGTTGGCTTCTTCAAAACCCATCAATCACCGGACACGACACATTCATTGTTAATCACTCCCTTCACCGGGAACCATTCTGATGCCTCACCATAATCTTACACTGCACATACGGCTCCGCATATAGGAACATTTGACCATTATTGTCTGTTAATCTCCCACAGGGACTATCCCATGAATCGGGGGAATCAAAGACTTCTCAAGGTCAAGAAATTCATGTATAATGCAGTTTGCCACCTATCGGATGTTCAATGGTTCCTAATATAAAGATATGTTCTTTTACTCTTTTTATTCTCTAAACCCTGCTTGTTTCGTTCGTAGATTTTCATCAAATTCTGAGTGCCTTATGTGAATAGAGGATCCTTCCCAGATACTTGCTTGCGATTGGCAGCAAGATTGTCCCTCTCCAGTTTTAAGCAATCTGTTAATCACTTCTCACCTTCCCTTTACTAAATTCTTTCCAATCCCTTTTTATTCAGATATCTTCAGTTATGTTGTTGTCTTGTGTCTGCTTTTTAACATGTGAGGTTATCATATCTACTTCTCTAGCCTTTCCAATCTTCGACTATTAAACTGATGTTGACACTTCTTTGGTTACTTTTGTATTTTATGTTTGAACTTACGGGGATTTTTCCTTTTGCCCCTTCAAGATAAGTTCTTTCACCTTGCCCTTTTACTTTCACCATTTTTTGCATGACCATCTGTTGTGATATTGCCATGTTTATGCAGTTCAAGTTATTCTTTTTCCTCCGAAAGTACTTCTGGTTATTTTAATTAACATTATAGTTCTGCCAAGGTTCATTTCATACCAATGTTTTCAATTTGTCCATTATCACTTGTGCTTGGGAGTCGTCTTCACTTCTTTATCCTTATGCCTGTATTCAGTTTGAAGTTTTGTTTTTGATCACTTGATGATCATCTAGAAAAAGCGAAATGATATTTACCAACAAATGTTCACATCAATTTTCATCTGTGAAAACTAGTAATTTGACCTTTAAATCGTGTTAAACCATTTTACATGTCCAGTCACTTTGAAGTTTTGTAATTAAAAATTAAATTTAAATATGAATAAGTTTTTGTAGGCTTACAAATTTGGACGTGTCAGTGTGTATACATTTAGTAGGATCAAAATATGACATGTACCCACACTAAACCCAAACAAATTGCAACAGAAGGTCTCTTGACATTTTCTGGTAGTATCAGGTCAGTTTAAATATATCAAAAGGTGCACAAAATCACACCCAAGAGTCCCAGAAAAGGTGTGTTCAAAACTAGGACATAAACAAAATGCGCCATCCGCCATTGTGAGAAACATAAATTCCGCATATCTCTGGCAATAAAAATAGCTTAAAAGGACAAACAAGATGTCATTCCTACTAATTCTAGCAATAGCAAAATCAATTAAATGGGTTTTACGAAGTTGAGAAATCACTTACTCACAACATCCATATGGCGCCATCTGCCATATTGCACAGTACAGATGTTGTATCTCTGGTTGCCGGATGGGCCCCACAAAATGACAAACAAGATATCATTTCCTACTAAGTCTAGCATAACAAATCCATACATGGGTTTTATGAAGTTATAATATCACCTTAACCTCAAAATCCAATATGGTGCCACCGCCATGTTGAAAAAGTTTCAGAGTGTTGTATCTCTGGTGCCGGATGGGCCAAAAGACAAACAAGATATCATTTCCTACTTAATTCTAGCAGAACAAATCTATTTAAATGGGTTTTATGAAGTTGCAGGCAGATATCCATCTTGGCCTCCAAATCTAATTGGCTTGCCATCTGCCATGTTGAGAAGTATGGAATTATTCATTGGATGGTGGCAAAAAGGGAAACTAAGGTGTTAGTTTTTATTAATGAAGGTATAAGAAACCTATTATTAAGCTCGTTTGTTTTATAGCTGATTTTTAGTGGGTATTTGTCCAAAATTTCGTAGCCATGTGAATTTTTATCAGTATATGAATCATCACCATTCAAAAATATGGCGTTACAGTTTAATTGTTGTAATTTCTTCAAGTAAACAGAAAGTACAGCTTCCCATTATTCACAACATCACCAAAATATGGCAGAGACTTGTTGGACACCAGGACGATTCGCCACACTATTACTATTTGTCTTGAGTTCTTCATGAGACTGGTTATTGAGCGATCCATTTTTTTCACATGAATACCACAAGCTGTGTGCATTTCCAGTCTTCTGCAGGTCATTCTGTGATGCATAGCTGATAGAAACAATGCATGAGATCATTTCACAGTGGCACTAGGTGCAGGAATTGTGTTCATCATGAGGGAAATCAATTTCCCCCTCGTTCTATCCAGCCACAGTAGTGAAATTTTTGACCATCAGTCTTGCACATTCAAAGCATGAGCTGTCAATAAGGGCTTAGAGTGGAGGTTGTTTTGCAGTGGAGGATTTTTTCGGGACATCTTAAAGTTTTCTAACACCGAAGAGCGTTTAGAGCATCACTTCAATCGGTCCACCCGCCATGTTCTATGGTAGGGAGGCTCCTGAAATACTTTGCCAAGTGATGTCTAAAACTCAAGAGTATTGACCTTCATCTCCGACGGGCAGTACGATAGCACCTCACAGTAGACACCAAGATCTAAATGGTCAGCCATCAGAGATAATTTATCCTTCAAATGCCCCAACTTGTGGATGCTTCTTCCTGAAACCACATTCCCTGCTACTATCATCGCCCCGGCTTAACTAAAAAAGGAGGGTACTCGCTTCTATCAGCGGAATCAACCCCACACCCATCAGCTTGTTTGCTTACCAGAAAATTAGTTGCTGCGTAATTGCTGGTACTATTTTTTACCATAAAAAGAACTCAAATGCTGACCCAATTGAACAGGGACCACCAATTGCAGTTGCAACCTTCACTTTTCTTTCGATTCAGAATCCAATTGGGAGACAAAATAATATGGAAACAAAAGGGTCCCCTTGCATTACTTGAAGACAAATAGACTTCTTACAAACCACATGCACAAATATTTCATGAAGTAGTATCGCACTGAAAATGCATGGGCCAAACAGCAGATGAGAGCCAGATTATTGTCTCTGCATACGAAAGTAAAGGTCATTACAGCCCTCTTCGGACATAAAGGAGAAGAAGTATCAATAGATCTCGTGTTTTCGACATAGGGATTTTTACTTAAATTATGCCATGGGGACTGCATTTTTTGCTTATCAAATCAGAATTCTCTTGTGTATAGATTACGTGGCAGTCTTCGGAGATTTGCATTCGTTTAATGAGAGCTGCTATCCAGGTCATTGAGAGAATGTCTCTTTTTCCCAAATTTTGTTGCATTTGATGGTTACCTAGTTGTGCGATCCTTACTATTGCCGACTTTGTATTGATTGTGTGTAGTTTACCAGTGTATCCACTGAAGACAATGGATGATTTGATAGTGGTCAAATGTGAAAGATGCATAATCATCAATTACCTTCACGCATGGAAAGAAACAAGAATGATATTGTCAAAAGTTGAGCCAAGTTTGAACATCATTCTTGCTTCACAGGAGGGAAAAGGACTTAAGAAAACATTTGCACGGGTAAATGCTGGTGAGGATGTCATGTACAGATCTGTTCCAAGTAGGCAAAGACTACAGACAAACAATTAGACAACAAGCTCACTTTTAATATGAAACTACAACAGAAAGTTAAATTCTGATGGCATTTATGAACATGTGTCTTTGTGCGGCTGCTGCCCCTGAGAGGCTGCTGCCCTGAGACAGTGCCAAAGGACTGAAAACTAGGTTGTTGATGGTAGGTTCTCTTTACATCGATTGAAATGACAGAGAGCCAAGCACATATAGTCACATGCTGATGATTATGCATATTTTACAGATGACCACATTTGGCCAAAAGAATCCAGTGTCTTTCAATGGAACCACTGGTGAACAAAACAAAAAAGACAGACACAACGAACCGTCGCAAAAAGAGGATCGCAAATCGGTATAGCCATAATCAAATGCAACAAATGTTGCTGGGAAAAAAGGAAATGATATGTTGATATAGCAAAAACAGCAGTGGCCAGGCAAATTTGTAGTCAAACACATGGAACCACCCAAAACTGGAAACAGAACACAGATCTGTGATACTAATTCTAAAAATATGCAGAAGAAGCACTGTGTAAAGACCTTTTACTTTGGGTCTGACAGACAAAAAGAGAACCATGTGTATGACCATCTTCTTGGAAATGTGCTTTATACCGTATCTATTCGTTGCCAATTACATTTCAGGTTGCGATAATACTTCAGAATATTTTTTTTCCTCAAAGTCATACAAGGACCCTTGTTACGAGAGGTTCACAGTATTTTGTACTACCATATAATCCTGACCGATTAGAAAGATAAAGGCTGCAACCCAATGTTGTCCCTGTTCAAATGATCAGCAATCAGAGGTCTTTGGGAATCAAATAATCTACTGCAACACGTGTTTTGGCCACCATTGGTGAATTGCATGAAAATGGAAATTGTACGTTCTGTTTCAAGATTTTCACAAAATAAAATGTAAAGAACATAATGTGATCGATTTAAGATGATAAATAATCAATAGGCGCTATTAACTTTCGACCAATAGTACTAAAAATAATTTTAACTAAAATAGTTTCTATGCCGGAATTAATAGAAATGACACCTCATTTGTATGTAATCTGTCCAAAGCTAAATGGGGCTTATGTTCATTGTTTGACTTAAAGCAGACAGTGGCCACTTTTAAGACATCAGTGCTCTCAACTTTACAACAAACCATCTATGCTCGTTGGCTCCAATTTAATAAAAAAAAATAACCACCATATTGTCATTTGCCGTGTGGATTGGCCCGCCATCTTGGTTAGAGGTCAAATGATATATTGTTCAACTTCATTAAACCGATTTTAATGGTTTTGTTAGCTTGAATTAGTAGGCAAAGACATTTCTTGTTTGCATTTTAGCTATTTTATTACCCGAGATATGAGTGGTTATGTTTTTCAAAATGGCGGATGGGCGCCATTTTGTTTAGTCCATGTTTGAACTCTTTGGGACTTCGATTTTATGCAACTTGCTGATATTTTGTTAAGATGGAACTAAACTACCACCCCTGAAAATGCCAAAAAAACATGTGGCAATTTTTGGGGCCAAGTGCTATCATTTACTCTAATAATTGCTATTGAGGGCCCCTTATTTGATGTGGTCAGCCGTCTGCCTATGTGTCATATCATAACCAAACATGACGATAGCGGCAGTATGTTCGTTTGCCGTTAATAAGGTCCTTCCGAGCAGCCTCCAAGTTCACGATCTCTCACAACACCAATCACGTGTCCTTTCAGGCGCGTGACAAAAAGCCGGACCTGAGTCTAATGTATTGATGTTTTTTCGATTTTACAATCGCGAAGAAAAGTAAGCGAACAAAATACATCTCAATATGATTATCTTACAGTGCATCTAGCAATTTACGCGCCAAAACAATATGCAGCGTACAAGTACACAATGTGCAATTTGTAGGCGGACATTAGCGGACGTTACCAAGCCGATTTTTCCTTCATTGATTTTCTCCAAGCACGCGATTGTGAAGGCAATGTAAGGGAGGGTGGCGCAAAATTAGTTTCATTTGTAATTGATTCAACTCAGTGGGGTCCCGTGAGAACCCACTTTTCACGCTAAAAATTTCCTAAGCCGGAGTGCAATTTTGAAAAGTGCTTTAGCTTATTTACAAAGCTTTCGGGACAAAGAAAATTGATGATTCATATAAGAATAAACCTTGGTTCTAAGGCAGTATGATCATTGATGAGGCTCAGGACGATTCGTATTTGAATATACCAATTTGCTAATCACTTGGACCCATCTCGCCAATTATACAATTGACTCTTATGGTTCAACTTGACTGTGTTCTTGAAGAAACAAACCGATTCTCTTTTTTGCTAATTAACTTAGGTCTCTTTCCTTCAATTCTTCAAACTCTCAGACAAAAACAAACAAGGAAACAATTCGGTGAGGATTAGTAGTTAGTTTCCTTCAATGTCATTTCACCGCTTATTATAATATAGCGAACATATAACCCAGTATCAAACATATTGCCATAGTATTAAAAACCTCGGATAACTTGCTATCTGACCCAGCAGGGGGCAAGGCACCGGTAAATTAAATACAAAGGTATCTTTTAAAAGAATTATTAGATTTATGTTATAAAACACACACACATCCACCCACGACAACCCCGTCCACCCACAACACCACACACACATCATTCAAATTTCCTCACACAACACACACCGAAAACTTGCAACAGACTCGGCATGAAGGAACTCCACTCGCCTGCAGGAGTAGCATAAAAAAAGAGAACAAACATCAAACCGCACATCAAAACGCTTCAGTGATCATACTATGAAAAATGTGTTAAAACAACCTAAATAATGTTATAACGATTTTAAAGAACAAGCAATAATTAGGCAAAAACTTATGGGGTTGGCCGCCGAGAGAAGATAACAAACAGCAAGAGCTATGGGTGGTATACTGCGTGATAATAAAAATGTAAGGGGAGGAGAGGACCAGGCTGGATATTACGGCTTATGACAAAACTGCGACACAGTTTTTAATGGCCAGTTTTTACAGAGGTCTGCATGATGAAACACCAGAGTTGCTCCTGAGGACATTTTCATGCATAGATTATTCAAACTAGCTTTTGAAGTCATTTCAATAGTATGAACAAAGGGAGCCAACCTCAATAGTAACATTATTCAACAACTCAAAAAAAAACTTTTCACCAAGTTCTTGAATCAGGGCTCGATTAGTTGTGTGGCAAGCTTCCTCTCCTTAGGCATTCTTCATGCTTGCTTCGAATTGTGGGGAACCGTTTAAGCTCACCGAGAATTATGCGACTAGAGACGCGGTTGATGATTGCAATATCCGGTCTTGCAGAAGTTAGAGAAATGTCTGAAGGAATGAGAAGGGGGAGTTGGTTATTTAATGCTTGGAAGCCAGAATATCAGCATAAATAGATTGAACAGTTCTTCATGAACAGTTTTTGACAAAAAACGGACGCTCGCAAACAGGGGACACAATAATGTCGCCAAGTAAACTTCCTGATTTAAACCGTCAAGGCAGCATTTGGAGTACGTGAAAAAAAGTGGAGGATGTTTAGGTTGGGAGTTCGGTGTTACGGCATAGGGAACAAACAGATGGAGGTCTGAAATTTTCCATCTTCGGAGGAGATGACTTCTGTTGGCAAAAGTGTCAGAATGAAGCACGAAGACAAAAGACAATTGACCCTGGTGGTACTTTTAAGACAGTCATGATCTGTCGCCACAACTTGGTCACTTTCAAGGTTCAAATTGCTCAAGACATTTAGCATTGGACCGGAGAGAGGGATTGGAATTTTGCATTCCATTTCGATTCAGACTCTCCTCTGTTTATCTTTGAAATGGCCTTCTTACATTGTTTCAGCGACTGTTTGGGTGTTGGGATATTTTTCAGGGACTTCATACACTGACATACAAAGCTGGACCTGTAGGTTTCATCAGAGGCCAGGGAAGGACTATTTCCTGAAGAAGTTCACGCTTGGTCAGAAGTGCATGGTGCGTTTAGCTTTCGGTATTCGGTAAAGTCCGGAAGAAACGGTACACCCAAAAGAGAGGGGTGTGTGCCATTGCTGTTGGCAGCCACGGTGCGGACGTTGGAGCCCAGACTTAACAAATATGTTTTATTTGTAGCTTGTGCTTTCTCCAGATGTGTTGTTGCAACGGTATGAACTGTGAGAAATCCCCGGATACTAGAATAAGGTAGTGTAAAGAAGATATCCACGTTTTATACTCTCCGCGGATGGGCCATACTATAAATGTTCTTCAAACTAGATTCGATAGACTCAAGCAACTGAGATCCGGCTGAGGCGTCGATATGGATTGACGGGTGGTTGATGATTCGCCAAGACTTCTGTAGGCTTATCTTAACCAATTGGATATTGAACTAACATTCATAGTAGAACATGTTGTATGTTGTCTTAATAGCAAGATGATAAATCTTATCTGGTCTAGGAGGAAGGCCCATTTGAAGTGGCTAGCGTATGAAACTCCAGCAAATCCTGATGGGCTTACATTATCGCCAGTAATAAGCGTTAGATCATCAGCGACTTTTACACACATGCGGGGAAGAGTTGTGTTTAGTATCAGAAAGTTGTCGTCGAATTTCGGAAGAGGTCTTTCAGGGGGAGTCGAAGAGCGGAAGCGTCTATCAGAACTCCATTCAAGACACCAATCGTTTTTTGTAAAATTACATTGGTGGATTGCGTTGACCCTTTAATACAACTTGTGCACAGCCGTCAATTTTATACCTGTCAATATTCAGATACCATCCTGGCGGGTTTCTTCCCGCTTATATCACATGCACCGCATGGGGAACCCGACTGAGACTGATTGCACATCAAATCTGTATCCAACTCAGAGTGAGGTTTTAACAATATCTAAAAGCGGTAAAGCTATCAAGAAGATGATTAGGGGATTGTCGGTGTCACCTTGACATACACCGCGCTTAATAGCCCCGGTTTTTGTTTTGCCATCGGGAGCACTCACAATAACTTAAGACTGGCGTAGATCTTTTCAATATAGCGCGATGATTGTTCTGAAGGATCGCGATAGACGTTTCAAAGTTGAGAAAAATACCTTGTGCGGTACTGAGCCGAAAGCGTTTGCAAATCCAAGAATTAACATAGCCCTTGCTCCTGGTTTGTTCTTTTTACTTTTTAAAACCGACTTGTGATTTTAGCACCTTCAATCTTGTTTGTTTTGTTTTTTGTTTTTAAAAACATCTCCATTTCAGTAGATTTGACGATCAATTTTGGGAGTTGTACACCATTGGATATTGCAGATTGGCTGGTCTGTTGATGAACAAAAATCACCCACTCAGCTGACATCTTCTCCGGGTTTAGTACTAGTGTTGCAGTAATGATGTCCAAATCTCCATTTTTTGTATCAATTCTATGGCCTCCTTAGTAAACAGGGACTAGGTCAGTACAGGCTCTTGTTCTATGGATTCCCAGGAATATCTTTTGGTTTGTTATTTAACCGTCAACTGCTTTGTGTCTTCACTCCCGGGAAGAACACCTGTTTTAACTTGTTCAACGGTGGACAAATTTATATAGTTTGCACATTTTCCTTAGATCAATGAAGCACATAAGATATTGTCAATATGGAATCATAAAACCACTTCCATGCCCACCAAAACAATGATACCATTTTTTTGTTTCTTGCGTCGTCCGTGCGCTCAAAAGATTGTATCTTAAAAATATCTAGAAGAGGTTACATGGAATGTTTAACTATGTTACAATGCGAATTACATTGCCTTAGTTGGTAACTGCATTGCTTGAAAGTGTTACTTTTCATAACTTATATCAGGAAGATTAATAACAACTTATTTACAATCAGTAAAACTTCTAGAAATTAGCAAATAATTAGGTTAATTATTATTCATGACCAAATTGTTAAAATTTAAGTTCACATTTTTTTTTAAATAATTAACGTATATGGTCATAAACTATTGATCAAACGGCGTTGCTTTCTTAGCAACTCATTGCTTAGCTATCCAATCCAGAAAAAGTGAAAAATCAAGGATTTGCTAATGAAAGCAACGCGTTTGACCATGCTTTAATAGCCATTCCTGCTAATCCAACCAATCAAACGAAAAGGAGCAACGCTTTCTTAATGAAAACAATACGTAAGTATTTTGTTTTATTCTGGCTTCAAGCACGTGCTTTTTTCACCTTTCTGATTGGTTAGCACGCATTCGTTGTGTCTGAAAGAAAGATGTTGCTAAGAAAACAACTGCGTTTGCCATAATAGAACCCTTTTAGCTTGCCTAGACGTAAGATTCTTCTTGCCAGTGTAAAAATAATGGTAGTACCAAAAGAATCCGAAAACATAAGGGTGTTTGTTTATGTTGTTTGACAGGGAATTTGTTTTTTATGCCCGTATTATATCCCTGTTGATAATAAAATAGTTGCATTTCATTGATTATTTAGGAAACACTAAAAACTACAATGTCCCCAATGGACATCAGACATGATAATTAAATTAGGTTGATTGTCCTTATTCAATGGTATTACCGGAGCTAGATATCCCGCGCTTCCTCTTGAAAAAATGGCCGAAATATGAAAAGTTTGAGTTCTTTTGCGGTTTATACTCAAGCTTCTTCTTGCTGTAAATTGGAGAATTCACTCAGTCACGGTATCATTCTGTTGACATGCATGGTTCGGAGATAGTTCCCCAATTGAAAAGCTGTAATTATTTTAATACCTACATTCTTTAACATGTATGTCAGACGCTCATATCAGTATAGCTTATAAGATCAAAGCATTTAACGCATTCAAAAACATTTAAACGGGCATTTAGCATTCCAGCGAAGATCACAATTACCAAAACACTTCCTGCAATGAACCACGTACAATTACGTTTCACTTATTTTGAAAATTATTTAAATGTTGAGAATGTACATATTCCCAATGCTAAACGAAATTTCATTGTAGGATTTTGTTACTTGCGTATCCCATCCACCTAGCACCTGTCAGATCAATCTCTTTAAACATGTCTATAGAAAACACAATACAGGGTATGCCGTACGTTAGTTGCTGCCTTGACTCTACATATACAGTTAGGTATTAATCCACCTAGCCCCTGTCAGATAATATATTTAAACAGGTCTATAGAAAACAACAGCCAATGGTATGCCGTGGTATGTGAGTTGCCGACTAGACTGTTACTACTATCATTGGGCCAATGAGTCTAACTAGCTCAATTCGCTCACAAATTAATTTTCAGCGAGCTGAAATTCAAATTCAGCGAGCTACATTTATCCAATCACATTATGATACTGGCGGCATGACCAACCAATAACGTTTTTTGTTTCAGCGAGCAAAATGTTTTGAAATAATTTCAGCTCGCTGAATTAATTTGACCTCGCCGAAATGATTTCGGCTCGTCGAAATTAAACAACTGGCCATCCCGTTCTATACTGAATTTCTGCTCGCCAAAATTAAATGCACTGAATTTCTGGTGTCGCCGAAATAATTAATGTTGGCGAGCTGAAATTCATTCATTCCAGCGAGCAAAATTTCATTGCTTTTCATTGGCTGGACTTTCAGCTCGCTGAGGCAGAAATTAATTTTGGCGAGACGAAATTCATTTCGGCGAGCATAAATGCATTGCTTTTCATTGGCTGGAATTTCAGCTCGTTGAAAAAACGTCTTCCTAGTGGCTGGTAATTTCAGCGAGCTGAATTATTTTGCCGAACCGAAATTCATTTCGGCGAACAGAAATTCATTGCTTTTCATTGGCTGGAAATTTCAGCTCGCTGAAAAACCGTCTTCTATTGGCTGTATTTCAGCGAGCAGAAATTAATTTTGGCGAGGCGAAATTCATTTCGGCGAGCAGAAATTCATTGACTTGTCATTGGGCTGGAATTCACATCGCTGAAAAAACGTCTTCTATATGGCCTGGAATGTCAGCTTCGCTGAACAAAACACGGCTTCCTATTGGCTGTAATTTCAGCGAGCTGAAATTAATTTTGGGCGAGTCCGAAATTCTTTCGGCGAGCAGAAATTCATGGGTGCCTTTTCATTAATTGGCTTGAATTTCCAGCTCGTCTGAAAAAAAGTATTCCTATTGGCTGAATTTCAGTCGAGGCCGTAATTCTATTCGCCCGAGCAGAAATTCATTGCCGTTTCATTGGCTGGAATTTCAGCGAGCATAAATTAATTTTGGCTGAGCCGAAATGCATTACTTATGAACGAGTTGGCCAGGTTAATTTTGCCTCGCATTAAAAAACCGGTTCCTGATTGGTTGTAAGTTTTCAGCGAGCTGAATGAATTTTCTGCTCGCAGAAATTAATTTCGGCAGGGAAATAGTTTCAAGATTTTCAGCTGCGCTAAAAAAGGGTCCTTTTCATTGGTTAAAACGGCCTCGACTTAATTTTGATTGGATAAATTTCACCGGTGAAATTCATTTCTGCGAGCGGAAATTGAATTCTTCGAGCAGAAATTTGAGCTAGTTATGACTCTTTTGGACCATGATATGTTACGATTTGCTGATCGCATGCTTTTCAGATCTGCTAAAGCATGTTCCAAAGAAGGAGGAGGAGGATTACAACACTATTCGCAAACACAAAAGTGTTTGTCTCAATGCGCAAGACCATTATTATTACGCTGCCCATCAGAAATCGTCAGAACATGTCGCTTCATTTATACAGTGATGTCACTGCCATTAGTAGTCAATCAAAAATGGTATATTCAGTTCTGCACTTTTCACAATTTGTAACTCCAAGTAAGTGAAAGTGAATGAAAAGTATTCACGTCGATGTGTTTAAATATTCGGCTTTGATGGATGATTGTAACA
>JAMKCH010006309.1:0-48524 GCA_023653785.1 Ophioderma brevispina
TTTAAATTTGTGTTTGATGTTATTTGGGAAGGGGGTTTAGAGGAAGACACTTCACAGTACTCTGGTGGATATTTAGCCCCCCCCCCTTCCCCATTGCATAAAGACTACTTCTTACACCTTTGCTCCCTGAGCACTTTTGTGCAACAATATCAACAGTGGGGCATTGTTACCCAATATCAAACACCTGTAAATAACCCTTAAAAAAACTGAATCATTGCAGTGATGCATAAATGCTGTATTGTCACAAACAATGCTCAAAGAACCAGGCAGACAGACAAAAACTGAGGAAAAACACTGTAAAATGCCAAAAATAGGCTGAAAATACAAGAAAAGACTGAAATTTGGCACTTTCAGTTTTTTTCTTTGAAAAAAGAAGAAATCGGCTGAAAAGAGGAACTATCACACCCCTGACCAGGGAAAAATATCCTCAACAAATCATCTCATTTATGGTAGGAGCAGGACATTTTTGCAGTTGGTTTCTGAACTGCAAATTTAAAAACTACAAAAATATTTTGACATGTCATAGGGTTTTAATGTCTAGCTGTTTCAACCTAAAATTAAACAAACCCCCAAAACTGTTACAAACTGTAGGTAAAACTCACAAAATTAATATTGCTAAAAATATCCAGCTGCACACCATCCACCTGACTTAACTAATTGCCTTGGCGTTTTAAATGCTTAGTAACATGCATAACATTTTGATTAATTACTGCACGCTTCACTGATATAGTTCCCTGAAGATGGCTGTTTTTGTTCCTAATGACACAAACAAAATAATTTAACAATCCCAGTACAGTAAA
Source organism: Ophioderma brevispina (assembly GCA_023653785.1). Classification (NCBI taxonomy): domain Eukaryota; kingdom Metazoa; phylum Echinodermata; class Ophiuroidea; order Amphilepidida; family Ophiodermatidae; genus Ophioderma; species Ophioderma brevispina. The sequence continues at coordinate 801 of JAMKCH010006309.1, forward strand.
ATGTGCAAAGTGCTGACATGGGGGACTGCTTAAATGTGCTCTGTTAACTTACACAACCTTGTAATATACAAATTACTTTTTCACTGATATAGTTCCCTGAAGGTACCACTTTTGTTGCAAATGAGACAAAACTAAGGATATTTTTTACAATCTAAGTGTAGTAAATTAGACTCAAATTGTGTTAAGTGTTGAAATGGGGATTGCTAAAATGGTTATGTGCTCAGTAATATGCACGATTTTGAATAAATTACTGTATGCTTTATTGAAATAGTTCCCCGAAGATACTGCTTTTATTACAAAACGTAAGAGACTAACTGGGCATCATCTTGTATGGACAATACTGTATTAAAAAGAACCAAGGGACATTATCTCGCAAAGATAGATACATTTCTCTTAATGTTGTTGACTATGATTACCAATACGACGACCCCCAACAAACTGCCATAAGGTCACAAAAATACATGATAATGTCTGTGAAAATATATTTTACACTTCCCTGTCAATCTTAGCATTTTTTTTACAATGACAAATAATATCTCTAAAAACTGATTTAGGGGGCATGAATTCAAAGATAGAGGCCATGAAGGGGGTGACAGGACAACGTAGGCAACATACAACAAACCATAGCGGTATTCATTTCAATCTATGACAGAACGTACTCAATTGAATGAACAGTTAGGTATGAGCCAAAAAAAATATAAAATCCCTCTTTTCATGCATAAAGACATCAGCCTTGTCTATTTACTCCAAGTGTAGGCTAGCACACTGATAACAATTACTACCACTCAAAAAACTGTTTGAAGAGAATTGAGAGCACGCTTCAAACCAAATGTTCTTGTATTCCTTTAAAGAGTACTTCCTTTGTCCCAGCTCAGTGATGTACCATTCAGCAGAGAACATTTGTCGAATATTATCTCCTTGTTATCAGGCTGTTTTCAGATGTACTCCAACAAGAGTTGTCTTGCAGAGACAAAGTCACTCAAAATAGGAGTGGGTTGCATAGGTAGTATCCTCAATTTGGCTTATTATACAAATATATACTGCCATGAGAGGCTCTGGTTAAAACTATGAGCCTGAGGTGACATCAAGTAGGCCTACTTTTTCCTGAGAGGTGCATCCCGAAGGAAAATAGTAGGCATACTTGATGTCACCGAAGGACCATAGTTTTAAGCCGGAGGCTCGAATGAAGGCAGTTTATAATTTGTTTTATATATTTCGTTCACAAATTTCCTTAATTTTCAACTTTCAATATTCAATGTAAGGTCACCTTTAGACAACAGCGAGGTTCAGAACTTTAAGTACTATTTATTAGAGAAGAGCACTGCAATTTATTAGTTGTGTAATCAATTCAGTACAATCACAGTCAAAATAACTACAATAATTTGTCTACCCTTAAATTTATTAATCAATCCATTAATACACTGGGTTCCTACAAAATTTTCTATTCAATTTTCCACATTTTTCATCTTTTTCTAGGTTTTTAAATCAAATTCCAGGTGATTTTTTGTCTTCCTGATAAGTTAATCCATCCCGTAAGACAATTCTTCATCTAAAATATTGTCCAAAAATTATTTTAGCCTTTCAAACTTTCAGGTTCCACAATATTTTCTATGATTTTTATAATTTTCCAGTTTTTTCAAGTCTAGAAATCATTTTTTTTCTATTCTCTAGGATGTGTTAGAATCCTGAATGCAGTTGAATCTGTGGACAAAATACAGTCCAATTCAATGCTGTCAGTTTTTAGTCTTCAAAAGTTCTTCAAAATTACTTCTCTTTTGCATGTGAACTGCTTGTTTCATTCACACAATATCAACTTGTAATAAAATCAATGGAAGATTTGATTCATGCAGAGGGTGTATTGAATTAATCCCACAATGCATTGCAATGTGCCTATACTATACTGTACTAAACATATATCAGTGTTCAAGAAGTTTAACAACCACAAGACAAATCATGATCATGCAAAAAAAAAAATCCCTAAGTACTAGCCCCTTGTGGGCTAAATGAGGGAAGATAAAGTCAGGGTTTTTATGTGTTAAAAATAATGGTTTTTGTGGGATCACATGACCTTATTGTAGTGAAATTTTTCAAAACCAGTGCATTGTGGGATGGACTCAATACACTCTCTGATTCATACACAACACTGCAGACTTTCTGACAAGCAGAGGACAATGTAAACATTATAATTTAATGTGAAAGCACGACCACAGCAGCAGAAATGAAAGGCTGACAACAGCCGACAAGAAGCTTGTATCACCTGAAATTTGTTCATATACTATATTTTCATACAGAGCAGGTGAGTGGGGAAAAACACATATTAATGAGATGGTAAGAAAGAAGTATCAGCTGACAAGACATTAAGCACATGCTCAAGATTTGTTTTTTCCAAAATGACTTGAGGCATTTTATGTAATCAACCTGATTAGGAGAATTGACACGTATGTGCCTCCGAATACTCTGAAGGTTTGGGCTGCCTTTTCTTTTCTCGCGCATTTTGATGTCTATGAGAGGGGATTCGGCGGTGATGAATCAGATCGCCACATCTCGCCCTCATCCAGGTCGCCGGAATTGGTCTTGCTGTATCCCTGGCACACTATGCTGACATTCGGATGTTGTCTTGCCTTGGAATGTAACTCCTGATGAAGGGTTGTAGGAGAAAGCGTTCGGGTCCAATACTTCTGGTTGCTCCAGGGAATTTTTACGACTTCCTTTTCCGGATCGACGCTATGCGCGGCTTGTGCTGAATGGGACGGTGTTGGCCTTTCTGTTTAAAGTAAATTGACACAAATATCCTAATATTAGTATCATTTATTAGAAATGAAGCTAGTCCCCAAAAAATCTCATATAAAATGTTGAGTATCAAAGATTTTATACTACAGATATGTGAAACAGTTCTCTGTTATCAATCCAATCACAAAGGTGGCATTTTCCCATGGGCTTTTAATTCGAGCACCCAATTATACACAATATTACAGAAGTACTATTTGATAAAAATACATCGGTCCGCGGGACTGTTGTGTCGCCTGCCGTCGCGGTAGTGAATGATAGGCCTAAACATGACGTTTGACTTGATATGTGACTGGGCCGCATAAACAAAATGAGTGGTTGCATGTAACTCCATAAAACAGTTGTTCCAAAAAACAAATAAAAAACATTGAACTAATTTTACATTTTTAGGCCATTTTAAACTTAACCTACCATGACCTTTGAACTTGGTATGTGACATTTGACCTATTCAACAAATGAGGACCCCATGTTGCACCTATGATTCAAGTTGGTTCCACATTGAACTTCAACTTTTCAAAATGAGGTCAATTTTACATTTTAAGCCTATTTTACAACTTGACTCAAGACCTTGACCTTGGCATGTGACCTTTGACCTCATCATAATATGGGGGATGCCATGTTGCCCCTGGATCAAGTTGGGTTTAAATCCATCAAAGTAATGAGCATAATTCAGCAAATGTTAACCTTTTTCACAACAGACATCAACAACAACAGACAACGACACCAGACTACAGTGGACAAAGTGATCCCTATGTGTCTCCTGCCTAGGGCAGGCGAAACAAAACAAAACAGGACTTGTTTTTCCCTAAGTTTCTTTTTTTTACGGTTTCCCCAGACTCTCTTGGACACTGGTGCAACATGCTCATTCTGTACATCCAAGTCTGGCTTGGGAGACTATCAGAGGTGCAAGACACAAACATTATACATACGGGTGATCAAGGAAACCAGAGTTCATTGTCACCTTTTACAGTTGTGTTCATAGGACCTAGTACCCTAGACAACCTATGGTTCCAGTTTGTTTCATATGAAGCTGACCAATAAGTGGTGATGCTTCACATTTTAATGCAAATTAGTTGGCACAAGGATCACAGAATCCACGTATGTAATCAAAAGAGGCTTTTTACCATGCACCCATTTTGTATTCCGTCGTCAAGATTTGATTTCGTTCATCATTCAAATGTAAAATGGCTGTTAAAAAAAAAAAAAATGAACACTTCAAAAAATTTTTTATGCCTCTATTGGAGAAGTTCATATAGCCTAGAGGCTTATTATCCTTCTCGTGACTTCATTTAAATCAATAGTTTTCTATTGAAAAGTTAAAATGACTTGAATCAACATGATATAAATAAATGTTCACCAATCCAGCTGCAGGTTATTTAATTTTGAGAATATGTATTTTACCTTTTTACAAGTGTTTAAGACTGTCCACTCTTGTCAACTTTTGGGTACTAAGCAATACGAAACAACCTGTACTTTACTACAGTCTCTGGCGTAGATGTTCCGCAAGCACAGTTCATTTGTGGCTTTCAAGGCGGAGAATAAGTTAACCCAATTTATCTGTTTCTGTATGTTTCTAGAAAGTGTTAATATTCTTATCTACACACTGAATCCGGAACCTCAATTTGAATTACGGATAATGGGTAGCAATCCTTCCGCTCTTCACACTGAATTTGTAAAGAGGCTATAATTGTCTATTTCACAAGATGCACTATAAGAATACAATAATAAAGATAAAAGCATTGTATTAATTTAAAACAGCGCAGGAGTGGCAACATCACACTGCATTATGATTTTGATGTGGATATCAATATCTAATTCCAATTGTGTAGGACAGACGTGAATTCCACCCTGTCTCCAATGTATCTGTGCAGGGAAATGTTAAATGATGCTTTTCCTTCATTCCCCCCGCACGTGTTATTGGATCACAGCATTCATCATGGATTCTCAGAGAAAACCCAAACTGGGACATTCACAAACATTGGTGCCATTTCAGAATTGACCCTCCGTGCCAGTCATTACTAAATCAACAGGTGTGCATGTTTACATGTAAACATACACCGATGCCTTTAACAAGTTACTATTGCTCTGCTTAACTATGTACTATTTATTTCAAAATAAGAGATAAAAGCATGATGTGCCCTATGCATCAAAGCAACAGTAGGATTAAGCCAGTGTGGTTGCATTATGAAACCTTCTATACCATTTTGCACGCACAAATATTGAAGAGTACGAATATTAACGGCCGACCTAGCAAACACGGCAGTATGAAGGCATGTTGCATCGGAAGACTCGTTTCTTCGGCAGGTAAGTAGTGCGGTAAATTAAATTGCACAAATTAGTCTAGATTCACGATAAAGCAGCGGCAGAAATCAAGTCAATATGCGTCACATGATATTGATTTGGTGCGCCTGAAAGAAATGGCACCGGTGCCTACAAATTGTATGGTTTAATGTTACTCCAAGGCCAAAAAGTTGTGAAATGGGTGACCAAGAAAGAAGCCAAAATCTCAAGCAAAAAAGTGGAGTTTTTTGACACCCTGCTAGATTAGAAATTCTGGAAGAATACTTACCCTTTCTTCTTCATGTTGTTGTGGAGGGGATCGCTCCAAGTAGCTTCCATGCCTGAGTTTTAACGTAGAAAACATGCTAAAGATTCCACTTTCCTGTAACGGAGGGGCGGGGTTTGCCCAACCATTCCATACTTGATTGCGGATTCTTCTTGGAGTCTGTAATTGCCATTTTGAGCCGCTTTTTGGCGGCACTACTGCGCACATTCTGCAAAGACGACGTCATCTGTGCCAAAGGAGATATTTTCTGGGAAAAAGGAAAATGGAAGACTAAAATTGGATGTGATTGTGAAAAGTGCTTTCAGACATAGTCAATGGGATTCCTGTAGGGACGAAAAAATCATCGTGGATAAATTCATCACCTTGGGCGATTTAATTAACATTTGGGTATTGATTGGTGTAGAATATGTTCAGCTAACTGAGCATTTGGGTAGGAGTAATTTTTGCTTTGGTAATATGTGTACACATGGCAGCTTGACAAAAGGTATACAGGAAAGTAAATGAAAAAAACACTATCTAAAACAGCCACTGTAAAATATGGTGAATAGAAAAGTTAATGGCTGCTTACAAGTGAGAATAGTATCATCTCTAATACAATTTTTTTTGCGGTTCTCGGCTTGCACGCTCATATATTCACAAAATATAAGTGTGGGCGCCAGCCTATTTCAACTAAACCTCACATGACCTTTCACTTTGGCACGTGACCTTTGGCATAGAAGGGATCCATGCTGCACCTATGACACAAGTTTTGGTTCCAAACTGAACTTCAAATTTTCAATTGAGGTGGAATTAAAAAAAAACATTTTTAGTGACACGCACAAAAAACTTACATACACACGGCACAACGGAGTACAGTGGTGCTCAAATATTTACCTATTTTTGCCCTTGTGATGTATGACCCCAAACACAGCAGTCCAAAAATGGGGCATGGGTCATTCGGACCAAGTCTGTTAATCATGGAATTGATTAGAAAATTAGACAAAAGCACCACATTTTTAGGTTGTAGTTGGAAAGTGTTTGGCTATGATATGTTTGTGTGTTTGTGGTGTGTGCGTCACGCACAACAGCAGGTGTATGCATGCGCATGCATGTGTAAATGCATATATTATCACTATGAACAGAGACAATTTGTGTGTTTGAACCCTCCAACTTAATGATACCCCATGTCTGAAAATGGGCATTTCAAAAGGGACTTCACAGAGTTAAAGGTACTTTTTTGTGATTCCAGTACTTTGTTTTATTAATGGTTCACTCGATATACTTGAGACAAATTCAGTTGATTCCGATCTTGAGTTTTATGTTATGAAACACATGCTTGTGGGGGAATAGAGCAGGAACTTGCGTAGGAGAGGTTGCACAGGTATTCAGGGGAATAACGAGGCAGAAATGTTGACCTTTGGCTAAAGACCTGACTGTCACAGCACAAGTAGCAGTAGATACTAAGGTCCTGTGGTTGCAAGTATCATGTAGATCAGGTCAGGGGTTGACAAAGTACATGTGGAGACAGGCCGAGAGACACCAATGCCATTTTGCTGTACAAATCCCCCTTTGCTAAAGCCCGGGTGATATAAAAGTTTCAAATTCTGCAGTTTTAACCATGTTCCTGTTGCTAATGTGTGTGTAAGATGATCTTAAAGCAATAACAGCACTTTTGTCGGTCCCCTTACCGACCCGACTATAGAAACCACTGTTCTCAAAATGCGAAGGAAGTGTTCGATTTCTATAGCTGAAAGCTCTTTTAAAGTTTTCTTTTATGAAAATGATCTACGTACTACGATTATTTGGAGTTGTAGGTTGGGGTGTGTGTAATGCGATGGCAATTGCAGGACAAAGAAATAACATCTTGCATTTTTTGTTTTTTTTGGGGGAAAATGGCCTTAAAAAAGCATTTCTTTGATTTTAAGTCTCTGTGAAGACTTGCTTTTGATGGAGTTGGTTAAAAGTGCAGGGATAGATAAAAAGGTTGAGTAACAAATAGGAGAGCTGTAGGTAAGAAATGTTCAGGCCACGTGGAGTTATACTACGTAATGAATGAAGCTTTTATATGTATGGTGTGATATTATGAGGCCTAAGCCCAAGTTTTAGGTAACATCTTTATTGAAAGACAGGACAGGGTAACCTACATTAAATTAAAGCTTAAAATTTGAGAATTCAGTTTTAAACATTTTGCGCCCATTGGGCGTTTTTCTATTTCTTTTCTTTAATGATAGGAAGGTGTAACCTATGTTAAATTAAAGCTTATAACTTGGGATTCACCCTTTAACACATTTTGCGCCCAATTTGGGCGTTTTTTCTATTTTCTTATTTGAAATGACAGGAAGTGTAACCTATGTGTAATTAAGCTTATAACTTGGGGATTCGGTTTTAAAACACATTTTGCGCCCAAGTGGGCGCTTTTTCTCTTTTCTTTATTTAAATGACGAAAGGTGTACCTATGTTAAATTAAACTCTATCCTTGGGAATTCATTTTTTTAACACATGTTGCGCCCAATGGGGCGTTTTTTCTATTTTCTTTATTTGAAATGATAGGAAGGCTAACCTATGTTAAATTAATTAAAGCTTATAACTTGGATAATTCAATTTTTAACACCTTTTGCGCCCAATTGGGCGTTTTTTCGATTTTCTTTATTTGAAATAAACCAGTAATGTGTACCTTTTAATTTAAAGCTATAACTTGAGATCAGTTTTACACATTTTTGCGCCAGTGGGCGTTCTTTTTTCCTATTTTCTTTATTTGAAATGACAGGAAGGTGTACCTATGTTAAATTAATTAAAGCTTATAACTTGGGGATCCGTTTTAAACACATTTTGGCGCCAATTGGGCGTTTTGTCTATTGTCTTTATTTAATGATAGGAAGGTTTACTCTTGATTAAATTAAAGCTGATCACTGGGGATTCGTTTTAACACATTGTGCGCCCAATTGGGCGCTTTTTCAATTTTCTTTTTTGAAATGATGGAAAGGTGTACATATTTTATTAAAGCTTATAACTTGGGGATTCATATTAACACATTTGCCGCCCAATTGGGCGTTTTTTTCTATTTTCTTTATTTTAAATGATAGGAAGCGTAACTATGTTTAAATTACAACTTATAACTTGGAGAATCAGTTTTAACACCATTTGCCCCAATTGGGCGTTTTTTCTATTTTCTTTATTTGAAATGACAGGAGGTGTACCTAATGTTAAATGAAAGCTATAACTTGAAAAAGATCCGTTTTTAACACATTTGCCCCAATTGGCGTTTTTTCCTATCTTCTTTATTTGAAATGATAGGAAGGTGTAACTATGTTAAATTTAAGGTTTTTAATTAAAAATACTTAAACCCGTTATTTTAACCACATTTTGCGCCCAATTGGGCGTTTTTCTATTTTCTTTATTTGAAATGATAGGAAGCGAACTATGTTAAATAAACTATTATAACTTGGGGATTTAGTTTTAAACACCTTTTGCGCTCCAATTGGGCGTTTTTTTCCTATTTTCCCTTTATTTGAAATGAATAGGAAGGTGTAACCCTCTGTTAAATAAAGCTTATAACTTGCGAATTCAGTTTTAACACATTTTGCTCCCCATTGGGCGTTTTTTCTATTTTCTTTATTTGAAACTACAGGAAGGTGTAACCTATGTTTAAATTCAGCTTATAACTTGGGGAATTCTTTTTAACACATTTTTTGAGCGCCCAATCTGGTCGTTTTTTGCCCATTTTCTTTATTTGAAATGGACGGAGGTGTAACCTATGTTCACTTAAAGCTTATAACTTGGTGGATTCAGTTTTAACACATTTTGCCCCAATTGGGCGGTTTTCTATTTCTTCATTTGAAATTGACCGATGTTTAACCTATGTTAATTAAAGCTTAACTGAGGATTTCAGTTTTAACACATTTTTGCGCCCGTTGGGGCGTTTTCGAGTTCTTTTATGGAAATGACAGAAGGTGTAACCTATGTTTAAATTAAAGCGTTTATAACGAGTGTGAGTCAAATGTCACACACCAAGGTCAAGGTAACTGAATCAATTGTAAACAAGGTGATCGGTTTCTAAGGCAATCTTTGCATTATCAACATCTATAATTTTTTTTTGATACCGTTGCTGTAATAACGTGGCCACGTAAAACTAGAAATCCATCTACTCCTTTAAATGCGTTTTAATGTTGTTCTTATTTCTTGTAAAATTATGCCTGGCGACCCACCCAGTTTTTTTTTAAATCACTTAAAAAAAGTGAAAAAAATAAAAGTTTTCCCAAAAATTTTAAGAAGTTTGCACATTGCATTGCACTTGGATCGTAAACTATACCTGTGAATGTTCAAACTTTGTGTCCCATAGAAGGAATTTTGTAATGAATAAATTTCAGATCCCGATAATATTCAACGGCACTGAAAACTTCCAATATGAAATGCACAGATAGAGAGCCTGTACGTGGTCATCGCTCATGCATTAGCTGTTCCGGTTCATACGCAGTCAAGTTCGTACTCATTTCTGAGTCTTGTGCTATTTTCAAATGGTCAGAAAAATTTCATGTTTCTCAGGCTGCATCGAATTAGGATCGGGAAGTCCGGAATCCATTACAAATCCCTCCTTTTAATAAGCATCACAACTTTTGAGCTTCACCGTTCACAGGTATAGTTGACTAGACAATTACCACACAACTGTTCGATCAATCGCACATTGGAAAAAATTGCGGGCATCTTAAAGATGATGCGATTTATTGTTTAAATAAGAATACTTTAATACCTCATGCTGTTTTTTATGCTACATGGGTGGTATTTGACGAATTTTTTTCAACAATATAAAAATCTGATTGATCACATCCTGCTTACCTTTAGAATTTTACCTGTATTTATCATTTGCCTAGTTACAAACATTGTAAGTTGGTCTCAAGTCCTCAATCATCGGGTCTTTTGATTCTTCGATGACAATACTTCCGACACTTTATTAGAACACCAAGTACAATACATCGATTAACAAATGTTTGAGCAGAAAGTGACAAGTGCTTGTAGGTAGATTCAAGTCAACTTTGAAAGCTACCACTCCATGACTTGACCAATCCAACAACGGCAATTACTAACCTCTGTCCCAAAATTAACAATAATTTATTATTTCTTTTCTATACATCGTTGACACTTGGGGGGGGGGGGGGGGGGGGGGGGGGGGGGGGGGGGGGTGAAGTTTATTAATGTAGTCTTTGCCTGGATACAATAATTTTGAATTGTGCATTTGCAACTATTATTTTTGTTTAACCACATCAGTTATCTTAAGAACAAAAACCCAAACAACACAACACAACAAACAATGAAAAAACAAAACAAACAAAATGAAGAATGAGGGTACAGACCCGCAGCAATTGTTAGATTGTAAATCACTGCAACGGTTTATTTCTAACAGAGACTATGAACTTGTTATATCGTCCTTTTTCACACCATGAACTCGTATGTGTGACATATGCACCGGCACTTCTGTAATCGTGAGTGACAACCGAGACGGCCAATCAGTTTTACACAGTCCTTATTTCACACCATCAACCTTTAAGGCTGGGCGATTGACAGTGTCTTGTCAAATGCGATGTAAAGAATGGGTCTTTCTCATGTATATTCTATACATATTTTTTTATAGCCGCTTTCAAGAAAATTCATATAATTAGAAAGCTTGAAAACGGCTAACAATAAGCATATCAATTGATTTTACAATACTAGTACAATCTTGCAATTAACATATTAAAGGAAATCGTCAAAGATTTTTGTCAGCTCAGTTTGAACTTACAATTCATAAAAATATATGTACATACATCGCAAATTCCCGAAAATAATAAATTTGCAATGTAAATTAACAAAATAGGCCTTTTAATTTTTGCTTTTTGACATCAAGAAACGTGGCGGAATTTTCGCCAAGGCTTCATTGATCAAAAGCGGCCATTTTGGCTCTCCTCTGACGGTCCAAAGTGATAACCAAACATCGTGTTGACTCGATTGTTATTGCTGACAACTGTAATATTGATGGCTTATGAAAGTAATAATAAAATGAAATACGTATCAGAATACATATTTTGTTTCATTTTGTGTGTTTTAATTATTATTGAAAGTGGCAACACTGCGTATGATGGCACAACGACGTAAATATGCTGAGTCATCACTTTGACGTCACAATTGCCTGCGATGTGGATCTGTCGGCAAAATACTCACAAATTGGACAATTTCAACTTATATTGATTTATATGTAATCTATTTTACTTAAGCTTCCATCCAATACTCAAGTTTCCAATATTCAGAATCATGGACATACTTTTCCTTTAACATCTGTACTTCACAAACAAAATTCCAATTCATAATTTTAATGCCAGATACGATATAGTAAACCTACAACCTATTTTAATAAGATCATGTTACGAATAAACATACAGAATATAAAACCAACCTACACTATTTACCAATTACTATGCCAAGTCTTGTATTACAATATTGATCTAGTCTTTCATAACCACTTCATTTCAAGATGAGAAACAGATTGTGAAATTCCCAATTAAACTGGCTACATTTGGGTTTTGTCGGCCATAAATGTATCAACAGGTCCCGTGAACGACCACGTGCAAAGAGAGTGTGTTAAAATCAGTCGTTTCTGAATCACAAGGTGCTGTATCGTGCGGATCTGCCGCGGAGATCACGTTTAGGACTCGTCTTGTTTAATGTGTTCTTACTCCCGTCATGAAAGATCATTATCATAGAGAAGTCCACTTCGGCAAGCTAATATATTACCATTATGGTAATAGAAATTTCTCTGACCCCATAAAGGATAGCCCCGATTGAATCCCCTTAATGAATGGTAATTCCCACTATGCCTAAACGTTTTATGTCTAAAACATAACTGATGAACTGAAGAAAATATTTATTAATCATGGAGAAATAAAATTTGTAATACTAAAGAAAAATATTAGTCCCTGGCTTTCATCCGTGGTTCTTGTTTCCAGTGGATTGGTAATGACTGACGATAATTAACGTCACCAACCATGAGGATTTAATCCTTTGGGGCCTAGCCTACAAACATTCAATGCCGCGCTGGGCATGTAATTGATTTACATCATAATTTGGGAGCTGCTTCCAGCGTCAAAATGCATCTATTGATCGTCGTTAAGTAACGCCCATTCAGGAACCTATAGGGCATGTTGCTATCGTAATGGGTGGTACTTGGTGACCCACGGAAAAGATCCAGGAAGCACTATCCTACATCTTGGATATGGAGGTCAATTGCATTTTCAGCAGTTACAGCATACACCTCTTAATACTTCATGAAGAGCTTTATTGTTGAGTTTTTCTATTTTATAGCAAGCAAAGCAGATATCTCAGGCCAAGTTAACACGATTAATACAACATTTGAAGACCAAGGAAGTAAAATTAAAAAGTCAGAACTTTCATTGGGCCTGATTACGCGATTGGAGATTTTTTCTTAAATCCCCTGTGTTGCCTGTATATCCTTTTATCAAAATGAATGAAGTTTCTAAGATCTCACATGCAAGAGTCCATGAAAAAAGACTTAGGTCCATGGTCCAATCGCTGATAATCTCTGCTCCAGGGACCCCACATTTACTGGAAGTGGTCAAATTTTGGTATCAGACAAAGTACTATTTTTTCTCTTTACCCTGTGCAATCTTAGGGCTAAGTAGGGGTTTTTTTTTTTTTTTTTGGATGTTGTGAGCTAAATATGCCCCATTTTGGTCGACCAATAATTAATTTTACAAAGTACTCATGGGATTACAAAATTAACGTTGCTATCTCTCATCATTCAAAACAGGTTGAACTATTGGCACTAAACTTTACAGAAATGGGTTTTGAGGTGAGACATTCTAACAAGATGAAATTTTATAATTAATCGGGCCATCCCTCCGTTCGATATTGAAATTAAGACTCACTTTCCCACATACCCTCGGGTAGGCCTATGCTTCCCCCACTGAACACCTTTCCCAACGGAAAGACAAAAGGGGACCCTGGCAACACTTCACATTCGCACGTCACGTGGGTCTTGAGATACGGTGCCAAGAGTGGCAAGGGTCTAAATGGAAAATTCACCTTTCATTTTGAATTAGGTCAAAGGTCATTGTCCTTCAAACAAGTTTAATGATCCTGCACCATATGGTTCATTCTCCTCAAATTCAATATAGACTTCTAAATGACATCTATCAAACACGTTTCACGATTCTAGCACCTGTTGATTCTTGAGATACCGTGCGCCCAAGAATTGACAGACAGCAACGACGTGATCACAAATATACCCCTTGACCATTCATAGGGGAAATACCTGACCCGATCTGTCGCAGAGAGGAATTATTTTTTTTTTGGTTTTCACCGGTATGGTCACATCTTTTCAAATTAACTTGTTTGAAATTCTCTACTGTTTCAGCAGACATTGTGATGATGTTAAACTAGGTTAATCACTTTGTGACAAAGTCAACAGCTTGTTGAGAGAAGACTAGCAAATTCTGGTGCCCGCATCTCACAAAAAGATAGGAGTAATTTTGTCAATGGAAGGGTAGTCTATCAGGAGAAGCTGGCGTAACACATATTGTCTGTTACTCCCAGGCCAAATGAACGTTGAAATCTCTTGATAATCTATCAGACAGGTAGCTAACAAATCTAACTCATGTCAACAATAGAACGTCTTGGGGCATAAGTACCAGTTTAGGGGATACGGTTCAGCAATATGCATTGACGGCATTGAGTAAGTATCCTCTCAACAGGTGCACTCAGGACTGGTACAAGGGGTAAACTTAAAGGTGGTGAGCATCTCCACTAACCTCATTCCTCTACTTACTCCATCGACACTGAGATTGGTATCGAATAAATTGTTCATATTTTCTCATTACCCAGTAAGAAATTTAGGACCAGGAAAGGTTTCAGTTTGATGATCAAAACATCTCCATGGGTTTTAGTGATGAAACTTAGGGAGGTAAGGAGGGTACGGAGGTTCTTCACTGATCAATTTGTGGGCAAAATATGGAATTAAGTAACTCATTAGTATAACTTATACAAAGAAGAAATCCATTTTTTTTCGTGTAGAAGTCTATGAGATGTGCCTCCACCATGGGAAGCTTAATAGCTAAGATTTCATTACATATTAATTAGCTAATTTGCATAATTTAAGCAATTTTTATGGTTTATGTAGATCCTATGAGAATGGGACCTCTGCCATAAGAAAAGCTTATAGCTAAGACTTCCATGCACTCTCTTGCTCATGACCTTTATGCTTTTTAAGTGAGCTCATTGTGCATTACTTATTCACAAATAGGAACATACATTATCAGGTTTTGTAATGGTCTGAGATGAAACTGTAGCTAGAGCTTCTATTCATATGATCGCTGGTAACATCTCTTGCCTATTGATGATTATTTGGCATAATTTATGCATCAAAAATACACTATTATGTTTAACGGCCAGAAACGGAAAAATCAGTAAAAAAGGAGACAAGAAGAAACCCCCCATCACAAAACACATAGAAAGAGGGGTACAGGTAAGGAAAAAGGGGAAGAGAAGGGAGATGAAAATCTCGCCTCCAACTTCATTTTGACTTCACTACTAATGTTCCCAGGTCATTAAAGAGCCGTCGAGACTAGTGTTTTGACAACCACCTTTGCCCTATAGACCAAAATTTTAAGACATATAAATTAAAGGTTCTTGTTCCGATTTATGTGTATTGTGTTCTCTAATTGATATGATAGCCTGGCACTGACACATACACCCCATCAATACCGTGGGAAACAAACTGCGGTCTTTTGATGCTAGCAAAATAATGCATGTTTAAAGCCCTCTTCAATACGGTGATTATTGATTTTAACCATACAACGGCGTTTTTTTGTTTATATCTTGGGAATGGATGGACTTGAGGGCTCAAATTTCAGTACGAACAATGAGAAAAAATACGGCATTTCATCTGATATCAAAAATCGACACTACTTTCGCGGGTAAATCAGGGGGTCCCAAAGTAAGATCTGACACGCACCTTTAAAACTGGATGTTTTTAATCCGACCCTGACCATCCATGAAATTCTTAACTCAAAAAAAAAAAAAAAAAAAAAAAAAAAAAAACAAAAAGAAAAAAAAAAAAAAAAAAAAAAAAAAAATATCCTAGAATCAATTCTCTTTTGAGGAACCACAGGCTCAATACATTGACATGGCTCCGCTCCATTCCTAAACCACATCACCATTGGCTTATAAAATGGCAACAACTGTTTGGATGGATCTCTGTCTGTTGGTGTCATCCACAAAAGTTTGACAATTCCGTAACTTTATCTATTATGGATATTGACCACCGAACTTGGTCAGCATGTATTTCCACATGAAAAATTTAGGTTACATTAGGTTTCACCTGTGAAACTTGGATAACCCTAACCAGGCTCTCCTCTTTGCCAGAAGGAAGGAGGGTAAATGGATAGAGAGCGACGATGATTTTACATCTTGGGTGGGAATCGAACCAGGCCCCGAGGCTTCATCCCATACCAGTGGGGGCAAGCCATGAGGGCGTCGCTGGCCCTGCCAGTGGATTTTGTGTCCTATGGGTTTCTAAGATGACTCATCAATGATTTGTGTTGGGGGGGAGGGGACTATTTCTAGTCTCAGTAGTTTGTATTTTGTTTCTGGTTTTTTTTGGCATGCGTGGAACTATCTTCCATCCACGAATTCCTACAACGGGTCGGGCTGGGCTGGTAGACACATCTCTGCTGGTAGACACATTTTCGCGAGTTTAAGTAAATACCGCCTTGTCAGTCGATGTTGCCATCGGATCCACACTTCATGGAAACCCAGGAAACCAATACGATTCATTAAAATTTTCAAAAACCATAATTAGTGATAATTAGCAGAATGCCCGCCATACTCCATATATCGGTGTTCTTTCCCAATTGTGTTTTCTTAACAATATGGGCTTGTTCTTTTCTACAAATTTGACTATTTCCAAATCATATTAGATATTCACCTTACTCCCCGAGAGCGCCTATACCTCGTGCAACCATTCATAAGGGTAATACCTGACCGATCTTCCGCAGAGGAATTATTTTTTTGGGTTGTGTTTAGCTCAACACGGTCACATTTTTCAAATATAACTTGCTTTGAAATACACCTGTGTTTCAGTCAGGTAGACATGGTGATGATGGTAGAAGTAGTTATCACTTTGTGACAAATTACAAAGCTGTTCAGAGCACAATAGCAAAAATTCTGTTGCTCAAGCATCTTAAACAAAAGAAGTAGTAATTTGTCAATGGAAGGGAGTAGTCTATCAGGAAAGCTGTGCTGTTTTAACACAATATTGTCTTGTTACTCCACAGGCCAAATGAACAGTTGCAAATCTCTGATATACTATGCAGAAGGGGAGCTAACAGAATCATAACTCATGTCAACAATAGAACGTCTTGGTCATAAGTACCAGTTTTAGGGGATAAACTGTTCACAATAGCATTGACGGCATTGAGTAAGTACCTGCTCAACCAGGTGGTGCAATCTTCAGGACATGGGTACAAGGGGTAAATAAAAGGGGGTGAGCATATCCCCAACCTCATTCCTCTACTTTACTCCATCGAAACTGAATTAGGGTAACATCAGAATAAAGTTCAGATTTGTCTCATTACTCCAGTAGAATTAGACCAGAATGTTTCATTTTGATGATCAAAACATCTCCATGGGTTTTTAGTGAATTAAACTGTGGGGAGTAAGGAGGGATAAGAGGTTTCTTCAACGTGATCAGTTTTTGTGGCAAAATATGGATTAAGTAATCATTAGTATAATTTTACAAAAAAACATCCATTTTTTTTTTGTTATGTAAACTAATAATGTCCGTCCACCCCATGGGAAAGCTTATAGCTTAAGATTTCATTACATATTTAATTAGCTATTTTTTTTTATAAATGGTTTTTTTTACTTTTTATGTTGTATGTAGATCCTATGAGAATGGGACCTCTGCCGTAAGAATCTTGTAGATAAGACTTCCATGCACATCTCTTGCTCATGACATTTATTGCATTTTTTAATTGAGTCTAATTTGCAAATTACTTATGCACAAATAGAAAATACTTATCAGGTTATGGTAGAATTGGGCTGAGGATGAACCTTGTAGCTAGAGCTTCTATGATATGTCGCTGGTAACATCTATTTGCATATTGAGGGTGATTAAATTTGCATATTTATGCCAAAAATACACTATTATGTTTAATAAAATCCTCGCCTGCCAACTTCATTTTGACTTCACACTACTATTGTTCCAGGTCCTTAAAAGAGCAGTACTAGACTAGTGGGTTTTTGACACCCACCCTTGCCCTATGACCAAATTTGTAGGTTCATAAAGCTGTGCTTGTTCCGATTTATGTGTAATTGTGTTCTCTATACTTGATATGATAGCCTGGCACTTGCCAGACACCCATCAAGTACCGTGGAACAACTTGCGGTTTTGTGCTAGCCAAAATAATGCCATGTTGTAAAGCCCTATTCAGACTGTGATAATAATTGATGTTAACCACTAAAACGCGTTTTTTTTGTTTATAATCGTGGGAATGGAAATGGACTTGAGGGGCTCAAATTTCAAGTGAGACAATGAAAAATACGGCCTTGGTCATCTGTATCAAAATCGCCACTACTTCCTGGTAATCAGGGGGTCCCCAAGAAGATCGGAACACGAACCTTTAAAACCTGGATTGTTTTTAATAATGACCTCTGAACAATTTTTAATCTTATCCAGAATATTCTTCAACTCTAAACTATAATCAATTCTTTGTTTGAAAACATACAGGCAGCAATTACATTGACATGCCAGCTCCGCCATTCCTAACCCACAGCACAATTTGGCTTATGAAATGGCACCAACTGTTTGGGGGATGGCTCTCTGTCGGTTGGTGTCATCCACAAAAAGTTTGACATTTGCCGTAACTTTTTATCTATGATGGATATTTGGCAAATACCGAACTGGGTAAGCAAATTTAAGATTTCCACATGAAAAATTTAAGGTTTACACTGTAGTTTTTTCAAATTCACATGTGAAACTTGGATAACCCTCACCAAGGCTCCTCTCCCTTTGCCAGAAGGAAGGGAGGGGTAAAGGGATTTAAAAGAAGCGAAAGATATTTTACCTCTTGGTGGGAATCGAACCAGGGCCCCCGAGGCCCCAGTCCCATAACCAGTGGGGAAAGCAGATGGCGGTTCGCTGGCCCTGCCAGTGATTTTGTGTCCATATGGGGTGTTCTTATGAAGACGTCATCACATGATTTGGGACTATTTCGAGTCCGCAGTAGTGTGGTTTTTGGTTTCTTATCTGGTTTTTTTTTGGATCGTGGAACGATCGTTCCACTAATTTCCTACACACGGGTCGGGCTGCCGGCTGGTAGACACATTTCTGCTGGTAGACACATTTTCGCTAGTTTTAAGTAAATACCGCCTTGTCAGGCTCGATGTTTGCCTCATGCGAGCCACACTTCAATGGAAACCCAGGGAAACCCAATAGCGATTCATTAAAAAAATTTTCAAAAACCATATTTGAGTGATAAATTAGCCAGAATGGCCCCCCTAATAAATCCATATATAGTGTGTTTTCTTTAACCAATATGGTGTGTTTAACCAAATATGGCGTGGTCTTTCTACGAAAGTTTGACTATTCCAAATAGATTAGAATTTCAAACACCGGGTTACACTCTTTTACTTCCCCCGAGAGCGCCTATACTCTTGCAATGTCCATCGGTTTAGCATCAGAGGGGTGTATGTAAGTCAAATGGAAGAGCCGTGGTGTTTTGTTTTGTTTATCGAAATTTTAGGAATTCCTGATGTCCCAACCCCCCCTAAATGACTTCGTCCTATGTGCTAAGTTCCTTGAAAATCAGTGGCATCGATGGCATTGGTAGCAAGTCCAAACAAGTGATTTTGCACCTGTTTGCATAAAATAGCTAAACATAGAATAGAAACACTAGCTGAATCTGATGGCAGAAAAAATGTCGTCGTGTGGCCGAAGTGAACAAATGATGCAAGTAAACCCGCTTTTCAAGACCTTTCTATTGAAGCTTAGTGACGCCGGAGGCGATTTTTTAGAGGCAGTGATTTATTACATTTGGAAACCAAAATCGCTGTGGATATAATGTATGGCCCCGTAGGAATCAGACAAAGCAACTATCATTGTTTATATCATCGACATCGTGGATCGCATGCACTGATGTGGGATTCTATTTTTATACGTTGTCATGGTTGTGGGCAATCAACAAATTGGAGTTGGCGTTTCCATGAGTTTCCGTCAGGGCTACCGATGATGTACTTGGTAGAAAGGAGGGGGCGGGTTGAGTGACATGTTTGGTGACCTCATGTGCCTTGGTGACCTCATTTGACCTTGGCCGGTCCACAAAGTTAACCCTTTCCGTTCCCTCGCAAGGCTGTGTGCAAGTTTTAACTGAGTTCCGTAAGGGCTTATAATGATGTAACTTGGTGGAAGAGCGTGGTTTAAAGAGTTGATTAGATGTTGGGTGGGGCATATTTTCGGCGGCAATTTCCCATATGTCAAATGAGCGTTTTTAATTAATATGCAAAAATCAGCGTATCGCTTTAGTTTTTAAATGGGGGTACTCGGACATGTAAAATTCCTTCACTTCGCAAAACCCATTATGGTGTGCATCTTCTTTGCCATTTTAAAGTTTCCTGATACATGCGGCTGAGGTATGCCAAATGAGCTAATGAAATAGGCATAATGGCTGTATCGCGGAAACGGTACAT
Organism: Ophioderma brevispina; assembly: GCA_023653785.1. NCBI lineage: Eukaryota > Metazoa > Echinodermata > Ophiuroidea > Amphilepidida > Ophiodermatidae > Ophioderma > Ophioderma brevispina. Next base: position 20,863 of record JAMKCH010006309.1, read on the forward strand.
CGCGGCCTATGCCAACTGCCTTGATACAATGAAAAACACTATACCATACATCTTGTGTGTGAATCAATATGGAGGGGCAGGGGGGGGTGTTGGGGGCCGGGTGGGGTGGTTGGGGGGCCGGGTGGGGGTAGTGTGGGTGGGGTGGCGTCAGGGAGGGTGGGATATTTGTGGAGGTAGGCGGGGTGGGGTTGCGTCGGGGTGGGTGGTTTGTGAGGGGTCAGTGTGTCGTCGGGTGGGATCAGGTTGGTGTTACCTTGGTGACCCAATGTGACCGTTGGTGACCCCATGTGACTTGGTGACCCCATGTTACTTCGTTGACCCCATGTTTTACCACCTCACATGACCTTGGTGACCTCACTTGACCCTTGGTGAACCATCATGTGACTTTTGTGACCCTCACATGACCTTGGCCCATTCAACAATAAGTGTCGGGGAGGGGGTCCGGTGGGGTGCGACAGGAGGGGCGGGTGTGTCGGGAGGGGGAAGAGTGGGTGCGTTTGGAAGCACGTTGGGGTGGACCTCATTTCACCTTTGTGACCCCTTGTGATCCTTGTGACCTCATGTGACCGCCACATGACCTTGGTTGACCTCAGTTCACCTTGGTGAACTCATGTCACCTTGGTGACCCCTCATGGTCACCTTCGACCGCCATTCACAAACCGCGACTTGCAGATGACACTAGCGGTCAAGACAATGACCGCGACATATTTTTTTGCCTTGCATTTTTATTCCAATACAAATTTGTCCTTAGTTATATATCATATATTTGAAAACAAAAATATCAACATCCGGAGAAATTATTATCCGTAGACACCTGCAGCAGCTATTATAAAATCAAACCCAAAAATCACGCCATTTTTTAAAATGGCTGCCGTTGCCAAAGTGTTAATCAATGCCTCCATATGGGTCCAGGGCATTGTTAAAAGGCAGATATATATAATCAAAATACAAAAATATACAATTAGCAGTGTAAATATGCATAAGCCAGCTATCAATTTCCTCACACATTTTAATCATAGTTCTCATGGTCCAGGGCAGTGTTCCCATGTATATTCTTAGATTTATCATTACCAAATAACATGCAATACCAGACCATCCACCATCATTACAAAATTAAAGGACCATTCTTTAATTATTGTATCAGTTCCAATCGTCATTTCCTTCAGTGTCCGCCATCCCAAAAAACGGCGCAAAGTAACCACCAACACAACCCCCAAACCACAGGTGCCACGAATCCACACGGGCGGTGGCCCGCGTCTTTTTTTCTCTCTCTCTCTCTCTCTCATTATGATTCCTCTCTCCTTCCATGGCCAATCAGTTTTTAAAGAGGGCAGGTTAGACAGCAGATGGTGATAACAACAATAAAAAGCAGCAGCTGGACTTTTTAGGCCACTGTATGAGGAAGAGGGGTTTGGAGAGTCTGTTCCTAACAGGAAAATAGAGAAAAGAGAGATTGAGTACGCCAGAGATTAACTTATATCTTTGCAGAACATCGCAGCCTGGACTGGAATGGGGAATGTGCCACATGTTAGGGATATTATATGCACTCATACCTGGAAAAAGAAGATTTCATATACGTGGGGGGGAACGAAAACTAGGGGCACCCGCAGTCCAGTCCCATGACAGCGGGGGAAAGCACAAGGGTTGCATCAATGCAATCAAAAATCATTAATTAAGAAAAATTATTCTTTATAAGGTATGATGGTATCTCCTGTGTTTTTGCCATCCTACTTTCATGAAGACCCTAAATGATTTCAATAAGGTAGCTGAATCCCTTGCACAAAAATCTTGGGTGGGAGGCCGACAGCAAGAAACCTCAGTAAGTGGGTGAAATTGAGATCTTCAACATGCAACCATGTACTATTTTCATATTTCTAATTCAAGTAAATGCACACCTGCGAGAATGTCTTTTGTGGCGTGGCACGTTTCTTGAAACTCGAAAGCCCAAAATAAGATAGCGGATGAACTGTGATCTGAGGAAAAACAAATTCTGAGATTTGTGGGTAATTTTTTGCCTTCTGGTGGCCATGCACACTAACCCCGGCGGTGTAAACTGGTTGCCAAATGTGAATTTCTTTTGACAATCATTGAAGTAATGACATGTGTGGAAGGGAGCCTTCTAAGTTGGAGATTTCATCAGCATACTTGGTTAAAACCCAATTCCCACACAAATCTGGACAACAAACTTATGTCTTTAATCCACAATGCATGAATGTAACATGAGCTGATGCACAAAGCCAGAAACTCATGTAACAGGAAGAGAAAGTGCATATAGCAATCTAACCTGCGATTTGCATGTGAAAATGAGGTGGTGGAAACATTGTCGTCACTTTGCAATCTATGTAGGATACAAAATCGGTGAATTGAACATGGGCCATTCACTACAACACAACCTCATTATTAGCAGTATGTACACCGTAGAGGGTTAACTGCCGCCGGCCTGCTGAGGAGACTGTGGAGAATTGTACTGATCAAAACATTGATATAAGCCTGAGTTTTGTGCCATTTGCAGTCCATTTATCACACCATCCTCACTCACATTGATCAGCCAGTTTCAATTTGTCACAACAAATGTTGCTTCAATGAGTATTGCACCTTATCTAAATGTACCTCTCAAAAAACCGCGATCCGAGACTGTATCGAATGCACTAAAACCGTATGAAACACATGGAATGCATGATAGACCCTTTTTACACACGAGTGATCCCCCTCGAGCTATTGCTTTTACACAGGTGAATGAACCAGTGATGCATCCACTGTCAGCTTGAGTGTCTTTACATGGTTTGGATTGGAAATGGAATGAACCACGTGAAAATCAATATTTCAATCGCAAAATATCAAGGATAGCGTGCAGTTAGCTCAATTTATGCATAAGCGGCATTAGTGCCTTTGTAAAAAATAAATCACGGTTGCTGCCACGCATAAATAAAGTCACTGTGAAAGGATTCATAAGCAAGACGATTATAATTAAAAACAAGGTAATTCGCATTCAGAGTACAAGGGTTTATTATTTCAGGTTCAATCACAACAGTTGGTATATAAATCTTGCCCGCGGACCAAAACTTACGCAGAAGATTAATCTGTATCATTTAAGGTCGCAAAGAGCCAACAGTTCTCTTAATGAATTTCAACCCGAATCACCAAAGTTATCAATCTTCCTAGTAATGAATCGCAATACTGTTTTTGTTTTGGACCGATGACATCTTGCTTACGACGTATGACCGATGTTACCCGATACAAAAATCGTTTAAAACCCGACTGGGATGACTTTGAAGTGATCAGAGACAGTTGAACCTCAGAGTGTGAAACCCACTGAATGACATGCTTCAATGCTGGGTATTTCTAATACATGCCTATTCAGCACAGATTGAAGTAGTAGAGAAGGCGGGGCAAATTGCGAACATATTCGGAGCAAGTTGAGGAACCGCACTTTAGGGGGAACCTATTTGTATATGAAGGTCTTTGATCAATTTTAGTTCTATACTTGGCATTGTGAAGCAAGAGTAGTGGCGCGTTCAACGTTATTTCCAACAGCACGCATTGTTACATTGATGCAATTTGGTAAAGCATCTGCACGGCCGTGCCACTAGCTAATTCCTATGGCTTTTAAAGCTGCGTACAAATAAATCTCAAAAACTTGACATTTAAGCATGTGTGAATTCCTAAAATTGCAGTTTTTTATTTGCAAATAAAAAAAAAAGTGTCACAAAAGGTGTAGGATAAAAAAAAAGGGGAGATACAGTTCAAGTAGACATTCATCTATACATAGCAAAATGCAAATTATCCAACTGTCGTACCAAAGAAACTGCCATTTTTTACAGGTTTTCAGTGATCTTGAAGCAAATTCCAAAATCACAAGTTCAATGAGCAGAAGACGAGACTGTAACAGCCATGCTGAGGATAAGTATTGAAGCTGCTCAGAATCAAATGCCAGTGAAAATAACCAATCTGTGGACGCGTTATGATCGATGACAACCAAGCAAGAGAGGAAGTTGTAAAAGACATGTCAGGTCATATGTCATTACCGCAATTGAAACTACTCACATCACGTTTGGTTAGCATGCGATATTGAGGGTGGCTAGATACTCTGAGTATTCTTTTCGGCCTTGCCCTTAAATTGACTACCGGTAATGATCCAAGTTTGTTTGAATAATTATAGCTTTTATATAGTGCTCACAAGGACTGGAGCACTTTTAGAAACCCAAAAAGGAATAAACAAAACAAAGAAAAAAAATGGAATGGATTGACATTCCACTGGCAATTCCGATGTGTTTACTTTCCTTTTTTTGATACAATTTTGGTTTCACCTTTCACCTCCCTCTTCATTTATGTCTTTTTACTGATAATGGGTACTCACCTGCAAAACATTCCCATATCGTCGTCATCAGCGGATAGTTCAAACTTGATGTGGTCGTAAACCTAAATCCATCTTCTAAAATCGTCTCTCCCAATGTCATGCTCTTTTCTATGGGATTCAGGGTTGCCCTTTGACCCTCTTCTCCTGCTGACAGGGCAGGGTTAGGTTTATAGGAAGGGGGGATTGTGACTGGCACCACCCTTGCGGATCTCTTTGGTGAGGGATCTGACCAGTGGGTAGGCTGTAATTGGATCTGTGGGAATCATAACAAGAAATAAAGTATGATTAACTTCATCCAATGTGAAAACTTTTTTTGATTTGAAAACAGTTCAAGAAAATGACCTTTTCCCGAATCATGATAAATTTAATTACAACAAAAAAAACCATAATTATGATTTAGCTGTATTCAGAAGGTATTCCTGATCCAATTGGTTACCTATGTATAGGTTTGGAACCTTACTCCCCCTGCACCTCAGGGGGCATGCTCATCTTTGAGATGTTAGTGTTTACTTTGTTGAATGCCCTGATCCCCGTTTTGCTGGTCCGTATGTTTATCTTTTGTGTGATGATAATCAAATCTGCCCTCTTCCAGGTAAATCAAATCAGCCCCTTCTTTGTGAAGTGAAGGTTTTGTATGCCCTTATTAGTTGATGAGGTGTCTTTTTTCTTGGTAGGTGAAAAAGACAATTCTGCTTAATTCTCATGATGGTATCTAAACAAATGATATCTAAACATACAATTCGTATTCGTATCTAACATTTTTTTCATACCATAACCAGATCTTGACGGATTGATAAATCGTTTAAGAGAAATTCTACCTAATTCTGAGGACCATTTTGTTGACTTTATCATGTTACCATTTTCCCCAAAACCATTTTCAAGTAACAACATCGGTGCTGACTGGAATCTTTGACATCTACTCAAAAAAAATCCCACATATTTTTCACAGCAGAAATGGGACAATCAAACAAGCCAAGAAGCTGCCTATCTGAACAAAGTAAATAGCACCGTCATAAGCAAACACTTCCCATCCCGAAAAGACAAAACATGTCTTAGCCGTTGGATATTCATGAACTAGCTTGGCCCATTTTTGAAGCATGAATCTGCAATTTCACTACCTCAATCTCTGATGAATACACCAGGGGATGGTTTCATATGTGCCTATCCTATACACAAATAAACCAATCATGTAAGATTGGTGAGGTGTGTGAAAAAAGTACTTAAGTTACAGATGTTAGTCTTATTAACTTGGCCCTTTTACCTAATTTGAGAAGACTAAACTAAAATAATAAAACAAACAAAATTTGCAAAGTAGCATTGTTGCTACTGTTTTTAGAAAAGTTCAACTAGTATCTCTATAGTTATCACCTTTGTTGTTGTTGGTGGTGGTGGCAGCCGTGGTGGGACGGCCATGGGACTAGTAAGATTATAAGATTATAAAGCTAAGGAAATACAGGGAATGGAATCATAGTGACCATCTGAAAAGTATGAAATATAGCCTCTTGTTTTCTTTTAATTTTAATATGAAAAGTTCAGTGATTCTTTCTCATTTTGATTATTGTGATTTTGTTTGCAGTAATGTTTCAACTGCTGATGAGGTTCAACTTCAGAAAATTCAAATCAGAGCTTTTAGAATTATTGATATTCACTGAAAGAATGAAACTGCTTTTGCAAGCATAAACTGGCCACTTTTGCCTAATGTCAAGATTATCATGCTGTTATTTTTCTTTATAAAATTCTTAATTACATTCTTCAAAATTTAGATGATGAAATTATCTTCATGATTTTCAGTGCAATAATTGTGATGTAAAATGTCCAATTCTTCAAAATAACTACAAGAAGAGGAGCCTCTTACACAGAGGTTTATCTTATGGAATGATCTTCCTACTAACACATGATCACATGAGGTCACCATGGTCACATGAGGTCTGCAACATATGGTTCAATTACCCAAGGAACCATTGTATGCAAGTGTCATGAAAATGTGCACAGATGCATAGATATGCGGAAACAGTGGGCGATTATTTTTAGGGTTAACAATAGTTGTTTGGGTCAACATTTTTACCAGACAGACACACACCCACACACACACCCATGCATTACCAAAGCAATCCCTATGTACCACTTGCTTAGTAGACGACACAAAAAATGTCTGTTCCCCCTCCACTTGAGATTTCACTGGAGGCTTGAGGTGATTATTTCATGGGCTTTCATCCTAGATTTGAATGTACACAAACAAATCAGCATTTTAAGGATTCTCATTATTCCCTTATTTTCTGAGCATTGCTGAGGAACCAATACTGTCCTATTGACCTAGAGTAGTGCATTAAAGACACCAGTGATCCACCCGAAAGAGTCAAAATATTTGAATTTTGCAGGAATAGCTGAAAAGTGAAGGATAAGTCTGTAGAATTGCCATAGGTTATCTTTTCCAACTGACTGACAGAAAAGGAAGAAAACAGCAGTGTGCAAAGATTTGAATCTCCATTCAATTATGTGTTGAAGTGTCTGTGCGGACAGTTATGACTAAAATATCCGATTTTGTCCTTATTATGTTGCTTTTGGTCTTATCATTTGCAGGGTATGTTAAGATACCTATACTTGTTACAAACATGCAAAAATCTGATTTTTGATGATTTTTTAATTTTCTGATTTAGCGAATCACTGATAGTGCCTTTGTTCACAAAAACCATTTTATAAAATGTCACTCAACAATGTTCAAGGACATGGAACTTAAGATGTGTCTTCCCCCACCCCATCTTTTGATTTAGGTCATTTTCCCACTAAATTGTTTTCCCTCAAATTCTAATGTCTGGCAGAAAAAAAAGTCTGGATGTCACAGCAAGCTGTATACACAGTACAAACAATCCAGAGAGAGCTCATCTAGATCTCCTTCATGTCGTTATCAGGGGGCATACTGTTCATGCTATACTGTGTTTGTCGAGAAAAAGAGGCTTTCTATGTTACTCAATTGAATTAAGTTATTACCCGCCATACCGTGTATGCAGGCATCGTAAACAAAAGCAGCCTCATTTGCACTATATAGTTTTGTTTTCCAGCACCTAAATTAAATAGAATTTTCAATTTTGATATCCTTTGCAGATTTGTGCCTCTGATCTGTGCATTTTAAAAGCTTATGTTTATACTGCCTGGGTATTACCCTTTTCCCCACCAGCTGGGGAAACTACCGACAAGAGCCTGAGACTCGGTTGAATGACAAGAGAACCGATTCATTGTACGTAATTTTACCTATGAAAAATAATGCGTGCTATTCCCACTAGTTCCCCTTAAGGAAACCGCTTACAAAGAGTGAAAAACAATCTTCACACAATTTCTCAGACATTATCAGTTCCAATGCTTTGCCATATCCCAAGTTTTGTTTGTTTGTTCATCGTTAGTGTGCTTTAATAGCTAGATCTTTGTAGATTCTTGAATAAACATGAGCATCAGAAGGCAAAAGGTTGAGGCAATGCCCTCATCTTCTGTAAAAGGGCCACACATGAAATTCCTTTCACTTTCCTCTGAGCATGCAAGAAATTAATCATGAAGTATGAGGTTACTTTTTATTGTATTTCAGAGCTTGAAATGCACACAGCATTCTGCACAATATACATCGGAGAATGCTTTGCTCAGTTAAAATGTCAGTGCATCACATCCGAAGCTCATGCCATCATCTTTTACCAATGTCAGTGCTGCCAAAGCCTTCTTTGTCATTATGTCACTCTCCTAAGATATGAGGACAGAGGTTCCTGCTTTGCCATTATGTCTGCATCACTTTACAGTTGCTAGTAATTGACATCCAAGTGGACTTGAGAGCTCTTCTTGCTACACCAGAATTTGAAAACATGACGCATGAAAAGAAGCAATATTTTATCCAGTTTAGAATGTTGGAAGTTCTGTAATTCTAAACTTTCTTTCTTTATAATTGGATTCAACCTCTTTTCTCTACAAAATATATAACATTTCTATTATTGAAAAGCAGTCTGAAAGAGGGTCTAGTTTGGGAACCATTTCACATCATTTAGACTTGTTTTTTAAAGCATTATAATGCAAAACACTGCTTAAAATAAATCAAACATGATTATATATTTGTATTTCAAGACAACCACTTTTTGACACCATAAAGCTCAGACCTGATAATGCTGAGTGAAAATTTTATGTCTTCTTATTAGAAACTTTTTAAAATAGAATCAACTGAACTATTTACCAACATGTTCCAAAAGTTTTAATCAATTTGAAAGAATATCACAAAGTCATTGTACTTTTCCTATCTGCTGACTCAGTATCTATGCACTTCAGAAAATCATTAATGTTCTTAGCAGAAAATAAAACCTTTTATTATCAGACAAACATTTGGCATTTTTTGTGGCAATTTTGTTAATTTACTTTTTGGCACTGCGATGAACCTTATGCAGCCAGCACTATACTGTAAGTATTAAATTGCATTCACACTTGCAATTACACCTTAAATGGTGCAGAATTAATCTCACTACCCTCACTTTACACCAATAACTCACCGTGTCGTGGTTCTCTGGTTTTCTTCCCCCTTGGGGCATCCTCAAACCCAGAATCTGGCCAAGAGTTCGACAAGCTCATCCTCTGAGCTCTCCCATCTTCCCTGCTACTGATGGCATTCACACCCGGATGTGATCCGTATTTGTCATGCTGCCAGTAACCCTGTTTCAATTCCTTCTCATCGCTATCTTGTCTCACGCTCATTCGCTTCTTGGCAATGACAGCGGTGCTGCCCATGAAAGGATCTGGCCCACCTGCACGCAAGAGAAAAGACACATCGTCACTTCCATTATCACGGCTTCATATTACTGATATCCAGAACAGCATCAAACTGATTACACTATATTAATCACATTTTTATCTCCCTGGATTCAACACTTACTTCTCAGTTATATTTCATCCCAGATCAATTCCAGACACTGAGCTAATCATCATCACACGTCAATCGAGTATGGTCATCGACCTACTTATTTGTATTTCAAGAGAAAAGCACCAGAAAATTCTTTTTTTTTACTATTTTGTTGGTTTTTTTTTTGCTAAGATGCTTTTCTCCAAAATGATAATATTACAAGAATTTATTTAATACAAACAAGATTAGAGACAATCAAATCATCCAGTCACTTTCTAATATGTGAAAACAGAGTGGCTTTTGCACAGTTCTTGTTCAAGACCAGGAAATAACATTTACATTCATGCTAGTTCAGTCAGTATAATAACCTTCCACCTGGCATAAGCACATTACTTAGCGAATAAAGGTATAATTTTTTGAACCGTACTCTTTCTACAACAAATTGAAACCAAGGTGATGCCATTATTTTAAGTGAAAGAACAAGGCCAGTGGCCGAGTTCTTCCACGTAAAACAAATGGTATCACCAAGTTCATTTCAGCATAGACAGTATCCTTTCAATCATACCTCTATTCTCATTCTAAAACAGATTTATAATTCAAGGTAATTTTCAATTCAATTTTGTAATCTTTATGTCTTAAATACAACAAAAGAGGACTGTCACCACCTAGTAAGAACAAGCGGTTCTCGAACCACTAATGTCGCCTGCTTTCACAATCTTACTTTCCTTCACTCTTATTTTATAACTTGATCTGAGATGACCTGTGACCTTTGCAAATGACCCTTGACCTTAATATTATATGAAGGTTCCCATGCTGTATGTATGGCCCAAGTTTAGTTGCAATTGGACTTCAACCTTTCAAATTATGCCAATTTGATATTTTCAACCCATTTACTAACCTGACCACATGACCTTTGACCTTGGTATGCAACCCATGACCACAATATCATATGAAAGTTCCCAAGGGGCATCTATGACCCAAGTTCTGCAGCAATTGGACTTTTTTACTTCTCAAATGAGGCCAATTTGATGTTTTCAAGTCCATTTTATGACTTGACCTCATATGACCTTTGACCATGGTATGTGACCTTTGACCTCATCATATGAAGGTTCCCAAGGGGCATCTATGACCAAAATCAAATAACCCGTTGAACACAAAGAGCATACGCAACGAGACAGGCATGCATGAGTGTAGAAAAATGCAGTTTGACACAAGTTCATTTACCTCAAAATAACATCAATATGCAACATGTAGTACCCCAGTCAAGATTGCAAATTGAAACTGTGCAGGATCCAATGAACTTGCATAATTTCCACATTTGTTTAAGAATTTCCAATCAATAGAAATGGTATGCAAATTCAAAGGCAAAACACTGACTGGTAGTGTCCTCTTAAAATCATCTCAAAAGCATGACACGCAAAAATAATAAGAGGTCATTGTACTGAATTTGCACTAAGGTAGATCCCTCCAGTTTTGCCTAGAAAGTAAATAAAATCTATATCCTTTTCTCAAATATTAGAAAATTACTGGGTGAGATGTAAAATAATATTTAGACACAATAAAATACATGTATGTGACAGAATTCTTTATTAACATCAACTCTTTCTTCTCAGTCACTTGTCCCATTGATTAAAGGTAACATACATGCATCCTTTTCTGGACCAATGCACAGTTAAGTTAAAAATAGTTTGGAATCTCTTTCAGAAACCCATCCAGAATACAAAGATAAGTCAATGAATGCTCAAGTTCTCATACGACAAAAGAAAGAGTCAAAAGTGGATATTGACTGCAAGTGCACTTTCTTGAATTAACAGAACTATGCTACCCTGCAGGGGAGCTGTGAGCGCACATATTAATGTGTAGGAATGTGTTACATTGTACTGGTTAGAGTTTCACCGATAATGTTATCATAACAACTGATGGAGGCATCGGCATCAATATACTTCCTTTTAGAGTATGTGTTACTTGTAACAAAGCTGGTGATATGATCACCAAATTCCCATGTTGGAAGTGAACCTGTTCACTGCTACTAGTATTTTTGTTTGTATACGTAACATTTAAAATGTGAGAGAGTTCAACAGGTTTTAGTTTGAAATCCATGTTTGTATTTCTTTTGAGATTTGTCAGATTGGTTTTCAAAACCTTTTTGATGATTTCCAAATAAGAAAGCAAAGATATATGCATTGCATAAACCTTCCCTAACATCTGAAAATTTTGACGAGCATTTCATACATTTCTAAAAGGTCACTATAGGTAGCATCATAGGCCTTGGTCTGGATAGTTTTCAAAAATTGGTATTTATTAACCTAACGCTACCAAATCCTACAAAATACCACTGCACTGAGCGAGGGAGAGAAAAATGCCCTAAGTCACAAATGTAGCATGCGTCATCAAACGAAAGACACCAAAGGCGCCCCAAAGTCAGTGGTGTCAGAAAGGGCCCAGTGGTTTCGAGACCGCCGAACCCGAAGTTCCCATTTTTCTCTGTCCCTTCTCCCGCTATTCCTGCTCTCTCCTGGAACATAGCTATAATGATATAAACAGGAGTGGGGCATTAGGGTTACTTTTACCCTTGTTGCCATAGTAACAGTAGGTTGGTAATGAAACTATCGAAATATTTAAAATGTGAATTAAAAAATAAAACATTGTAAAGAAATAGAGGGAGAGAAAAGTAGGGCACAACATGTATATGTATCAAAACGACAGATGTTCCACTTCAAGAGGATTCAAATTAGAAACATCCAAAATGAAGCAGACATTTTAACAGTAACCTCTAACAGACATTGCTATCCAAATGAAAAAGGCATGGCTATTACGGGGGGGCTATTCCAAGTTGACTTCATACCCCAATGGATAGCCACATACTATTCCCTTTCATAGGGGGTATAATAATCATCGAATAAGCCCAATTTTCAGACAACCATCGTAATCACTTTACTAGGCATCATGTTTCTACCATAAACCTGATAGCAAAAGACATATATGCATCACTTCACATGGCAGGAATATCTAATCTTTCATACCCAATGGATAGCACCAAACTCAATTCCCTTTCATAGGGGGTATAATATCATATGGAATAGCCCAATTTTCAGCAACCATCATAAAAAATCACTACGAGGGGCATCACTTCTAACCCAGAACCGGATATCCAAAGGGCAGTATAGCATCAATTCACAGGCAGGCATATCTAATCGCAGAGTGACATTCCAACGTGTTTATAATCAGTCGGGAGTCCAGATGAAGTTAGGATTATAAGGGCAAGCCAAACATCGGTGCAATTTAATGTCGTGTTTTTATTGTAAACTTGGCCTGAAAATTGTTATGCCAAACAGGGATGGATGATTATATCGCATGCTGGGAATACGAGTTATGAGAAAAACACAGGAATCCCTTGGCATTGTCTGTGTAAACATGGGGCCTATCTATCATGGCTCTCGACAACTGATGTATGTCGAAGTCTGGAATGAGCATGCACTTACACACCGCATCAGTCCATGAGTAATAATTCTGATGTTTATCAATGTCATTAAAATAGTGGGATGGTTATAATGGAAATGGATTTGAAATGGAAATTAAGGATCTATGAATATTAAATATAAACACTTGCCATCATGTTGGTAATTGAAAATAAGTTACGGTTTTGTATTTTAGTAAATCAATTCATATGGCACACACAACATAAATCACAAAAAGCTACTGATTTTACTGCATATGTTAATACTTTATGAAACTAAAGATTCTTTCCAATGCTACCAAAATGTAGTTAATACAAGTTGGCACTCCGTCCATATTTTAATTGAAGTAAATGTATAGCACGAGGCCATTTCGGATTGGGAGGTCTTGTTCAACCCATATTCCAGACCCTCTTACTGCAATTATTTTCTGAGTACATTCTAATTCTTTAAATAGTACTTGTAATTTATGTCACCAATTTCCCTTAAAGATCATATCAAATGATAGTGCATTGTGATTTTTGTTTCATGGACAAATATTACATCTAAATGTAAAAGTTGTAATGAAAACAAATATGAAGTTTGTTTTATTTTTTAAGTTACAGAGTATTGGAATAAGTGACAATTTTGGTAAAAAATGATAAGAACACATTTTCAACCCAAAATATTAAGCCACATACTTTTAACTAGCCAGGAAAAGCTCAAAGACAAGGCCACTGAATAAATAACACCTTAAAAGCTGTGAAATTTATTTTAAGCACTAGACATGGTCCCTCCAATGTTCTTATTGATACAACATAGACAAACCCCGCAATAAGGAAACATCAAAGCAACTGAACTACGATATAGCACATCAACCCATGGTTATGTGGAAATAAGATACTTGTCAAAACCAAACTGTCACCATTCCTCAGGTGCTCAACACCATGTGAATTACCCATCCAAAAATTGACATTCCGCACTATTCTATCATGTACTGTTAACATTACCCTCATTACGATAAAATTGGAACAGTCTTAGGGAAATGCCAGCTTAAATTGGCAATGCATGCGAATGGTTATGCAAGGTAATGTTCACTCTTTGTCCCAACAGGGTTGCTGTCGTTCATTGTCTAAATACTAAAAGTTTTGGAAAGGATGAATGGGTCATGTTGACATGTTGGGTGGGCTGGAGTGAGCTGTGAGATCTTCCTAAAGCTATGGCTTCGTAATTTTGAAAAAATAGCTGTATGAAGATTCAAAAACATAGCAGACCATTCGATTCATAACTCATCAATCTCTTGTCAGAGCTTTATCATACACGTTTTCATACAAGACTATAAGTTGCTATAAGTGTGTTGGTTGTATTGAACAAGGTAATGTGGTTAAGGGGAAAGGGAGCAAAGGGTGTTTGGTTATTGGGCCTCCACATTGTGCGAGGACACTTTTCTTGCTAGTATAACCAAGTACTTTTAATACAAAAAAATGATGAACAAGTATTTAGTGAACCCATTTTATTGGAGATTCATACTGAATGTGCTTATGGTAAAAGGTGGGATGGTGGACCAATGTGCCTTCTTTCTCGGGGGGAAACAAAGTTAATTTTTTTGGGGGGGGAAAAGTGATATTTGAGGGAGGGGAATAACGTAATACTTTTTGGGGCAAAGTATTCAAAATTTAGAGATTTTTAATAAAATTTTGGTCCAAAATCAGATCAGCCAGGAGGAAATGCTTTATTTTGAGGTTATCAAAAAAGTTAACAGGTGGTACCATTTATTACACACACCTGTTCCTATGGGCCAATCCATTGCTTAACTACTATCAAAACAGTTGGACAAAAACAGACCTATGCTGAAAATTCAAGTTGATTACCATTCCCTTTTAATTTTATGAGTATTGTTGTATCTTTCAGGTCCTCTGGGTCTACAGTGTTAATTATCAAGTTCTTTTTTGGAACATTTAACACAAAAAAACACCCATTTATTTGACAAAAGATTTCTTATCATTTGGGGTATTTATGGATTCAGGGCAGTGTTTTGAACCTAGTGCTGTGTTTTTTACACGAATTTCTGATTTTGCACCATTTTAAAACATCAACCATGTGTCTTTCGTTACAAACAAAGGTTATCCAATGCAGACAATCGCGAGTTGTATTTTTTTGCGATTTAAAGTCTGACTCAGAGATTTCAGAATATAATTTTTTAATATATTAATTAAAACATAGTTCAACTAGAACTAAAGATAGTCACTAGAATGCGTCAATCCATAAGGTTTGGAGATGAAATCGGTTTTTTTTCGTTTGATTTTCAGAAGTAAACATTTATGTGTATATAACAGTGCCATAGGGATACTGGGTTGTATAACAAATTTTTCGGATCCGGAATTTTTAAACACAGCTGTGATTTTCTATAGAAGGACTTTCGATTTGAGCTTTAGTTATTTCACACAGTGATTAGTATATGGACAAGCATTATGTAATGCAAAAAAAAACACAATTTGTTTGAGAATGAGGGCTCCCTCATCGGAAATCTATGAGTCGGCCTTTAAAACAGTATTTGAAAATTTAATAACGCCTCCCACACAACAAACCACTATGGTAATAATGGCGGGAATTTAAGAACATTAAACGCGTCAGGCGCAAGGACCGCAGCATCGCGTAAAGGGTGAATTTTGCTGCGTAAGAAGGCTCGGTTTTAAATGTACTTTTGCGCGAACGCCATCTTGGAAAACGAAAAATAATATTTGAAAATGTAAACAAAGCGCTAATTTAGACAAGATGAAATTTCAATTCTTCTGATTTTTGGAGACAAAACGGTTTGATTCACTAGTGCATAAAGATGTACTTTCACCACTTGCACACATACTCAAATTTTGAAGTTAAGGTAAACTTATTGAAAAAGAGGACAGCTGAAAATGGCGTTTGGCAAGTCACTTTGTCTTTTTACTAAATACAACAGATTTTTCTCAATGTTCAATTTTCGTAACTTTGGAAATTTCAGACAAGAGATAATCCAAACATACCGATAGTAAAAGGTAAGGTTTAACTTTGTCCTCCGATCGAATCGGTCTTCTCTAGGGACGCGTTTCTCAATTTTTCATGTTTCGGTTTTCTTTTCTAAACTAAAGATATTCTCCAATAACATATACTCAAATTTGGAAAAAAGGTAAAAATCACATTTTTGACATTTTCTTTATTCAAAAAGTAAGCTCTATTTTTAAAAATGAAAAAACGTCCCTAGACAAATTTGTCGTGTCTCTAAAAAATAACATAAAGAATATTTTGAAAATTCAAAATGTTTTGTTATGTGTCTGAAAAAATTGGGGGCAAAATCAGTTTTTAGATTTTTTAAATATATTCAAAATTTGCAGGCACTGTGTTATTATATTGACATGTTTAGAGTTGAATGATTTCTTTCTAGAAATGTATACTTGTTACATACAATCAAAAATTTGCAAAGTTACAAAACCAAAATAGGTACTCTGGAAAATCAAGGTTGACACTGTCTTAAGAGGCAAGCCACATGCATGTGTACAATGCAAAAATAGCTGTTAGTTGAAAAATCGAGGGTGTCAGTGCCCACAAATTGATTTTCCCTCTAAAAATTAAAAACACAAATTACCACTCAAAGGATTTGAATATTAATATGTATGCAAAAAAATGGTCTATATCTCAAAATGATAATTATTATTTTAACATCAAGTAAACTGACGTTACTGCCCAAACTGCCTAACAAAGTGTGTACATACCCATTCATGTCCCAGGCTCACATTTCAATGATTTTTTCAGGAAATCCTAACGTCCTCAACATGATCAATTATTTTCCAGCAAATCATCACTAATACACTCCAATGACTAAACGTAAAGGCGATTTTATCCGTATGGTTCATGCCAAATTGCCCGCAGGATGTCATGCTCGATTACGTCAAATGCGCTAAGTTACCACTCGGAGATGATCGCCCTAATCTAATTCCACACCCTCAACAACTCTGCATGTATTAATTATGAATAGCCCTGCTTTATTTCACACGCTTGTGTCACTAGGGATTTAGCAGCCAGCAAATTTATAGGATGGCACTAACAAAATTTACAAACTTGTAAGATGTAAACTGATTTTTGAAATAAGGAAGCTTGACAAAATTATAATAGATTGGTATTGACTTGTGAGTTTTGTTTTGAATTTTTTTCAATTATTGCCCAGAAAATATGATACTAAAAGTAGAGAGAGAAGTGTTGAAAATGCCTATCTGTCAGTTGATGGGTCACTAATAATCGACATTTAGTTAACTGCCAGATGTAATGCAACCAAGCAAATGAGGACTATGATGTTTAAGTGATTTTTGAAGTTGTGTTCCATATAAACCAACTAATCAGGGTGAAGAAATGTCAATCTTGAAAGGCAAAATTGATGGACGGCTAATCTATGAAAGAGCAGTTACTGTATGTTCGGCAATACTACTCAAAATCAATTTTTGGTTAATACATCCACTCAATCAGATCAAATGTACATTGCTCAGAAGGAGAATGCCTGTAACGATATTTCTCACATATTGCTTTGCAATTAAACAACATGTATGCATCATTTCTTGGATATGTCAAGGGTTATTCATTATTAGATATTATGTAATAGTGCCTATCTGTTGAGATATTGTCATACAATGCTGCTCATGGAGCAATAGCATAATAAGTATCCATTAGGGTATCTGTCAAGGGTTATTCATTGCTATTGACAACTGTTAGGTATTATGTAATGTAGTCTCTCTGTTGAGATATTGTCATACAACAATGCTCATGGAGCAAGGACATACGAAGCATCCATTAGAGTATCTGTCAAGGGTTATTCACTGATATTGACAGTTTTTAGTTTTAGATGTTATGTAACAGTACCTCTTCTTTGAGATATTGTCATACAACAATGATCATGGAGCAAGAACATAAGAATCCATTATAGTATCTGTCAAGGGGTATCACTGATATTGACAGCTGTTAGATGTTATGCAACAGTGCCTCTCCTTTGAGATATTGTCATACACCAATGCTCATGAAGCAAGGACATAAATGTCATTTCAAATCCTAAGAGCTCACATTTAGCACAGTTTCCCTAACAGAAGCAGAGATTTAAAAAATAGTTCTTTGAATTGTTTGCTTCATCCAGCAGTTTGCTGTCATCTAA
This sequence comes from Ophioderma brevispina, assembly GCA_023653785.1. Taxonomy (NCBI): domain Eukaryota; kingdom Metazoa; phylum Echinodermata; class Ophiuroidea; order Amphilepidida; family Ophiodermatidae; genus Ophioderma; species Ophioderma brevispina. The sequence continues at coordinate 38,688 of JAMKCH010006309.1, forward strand.
AAGACACTAGTAAAGAAATCCATTTCCATTTTGTTTCCATTTTTCACAGAGTAATTTCAAGGTGAAAACCTGATTTTGCTCATAATAATGGATCAATTTTAAATGCCAGTATTTTCAACCACAGCAAAGTTCTATTCCATGTTGCACCTGCAAGACATATCTACATGTATGTTTGGAAGATTCCTACAGAAACAACAAAAGCACTGCACGATGTGAATTCCATGATAAAGTATTGACCAATCCTCTTTAAAAATTGTGTGCACAATGAATTAGAGTGATGATGATGATGATGAAGATGATGATGACGTGGTCTTCACCTAATACTAGTCATCGGGTGAAGCAAAACACACAAAACAAACAGAAAGGTAAGTGAAACTTTTTAAACCTGTATTAGTAAAATCACCTGGAAATGTAATCACACGTTGTTAAACATTCAAATCATTTCAGAATTGAGGATAAAATCTGAAACGTGGGTGCATTTCATTATAGCTCAATATTTCTTCCTTAAAGGCACTATCACAGTGATTGATTAAATCGGATAAACGAAAAATTCATCAAAAATCAGATTTTTGCATGTCTGGAACTAGCATTGGTATTCTAACATACCCTGCAAGTGATACGCCCAAACGCAGCCTAATAAAGACAAAATCGGTTATTTTCATTCATAATTGTCCGTACGGACACTTTCGCTAACACGTAATTGAATGGAGATTCGTATCTTTGAACATTTCCGTTTTCTTCCTTTTCTGTTAATTCTTCATTTTGAAAAAGTAACTTATGAGAATTCTACAGACTTATCCTTCACTTTTAAACTATTCCTACAAATTTCAAATATTTTCACTCTGTCGGATAAATCACTGATAGTGTCTTTAATCATAGTCAACCTTTAAGATCCTACTTCTGCTGCCAATCTACCAATATGCCACAAAAAATCTGCAAAAAGAGACCATATAGTAGACACAGTACATCTTCACCTGAGAATAGGACCCATGACAAGCTCTGCTCTGGAGGCATTCTCATGTCATATTTCAAATACATTGGATTCATTTAGCAATTCCACTTCACCCATTTCCTATGCAATGTTCAAGTATGACAGCACTGAGGTAGAGCCTCAAGCAAAGGTGAAGAACATGATTATTACAAGATGAATAAGTTTTGAGGCAACATTTCTAAGTTCACCTGACTGACCAAGGTGGCCTTAGGGCATGCAGATTGCAGAACATACTAAATAATTTCTAGTAAATTCAAATCATCATGTCCGCATATCTAATACAGCCTGATTATGGGAATCATAGTGGCCTTCGAGGAAACATTTCAGAGTTCATTACGCTGACCAGAGGCCTCTCTGCAATATACTAAATGTTTTCCCACTGCGGAACCTCAATCATCATTACGTGGCCGGAACATATAATTCCGTTGTTTATGCGGACTTTTTAAAAACAATCCGTAGGGCTAAACAAGCGCTAACACACTTTGGAAAACGGCTGTAATGACATATTAAAATCCAGTAAAAGGAGGAGGAGTAAGGAGAATAAAATCCCTTCGCGTTCTGAGCGACTGCAAGTGGGTAAAAAACATGTTTTGCGCACTGTATTACGTTTCAATCAATGCGACTTGTAAAGTCAGGTGTGAACCAATTGCGATATACTTGAAAGCACATCCGCCAGCTGCTCACCGTGCCCAGGTTTCCAAGCAAAGCCGGGCGCTGAGAATATATGGATACTTTTTAACTACATTGTGCAGGGAGAAAATGTTAGGATTACCCCAAAACCCCTACAATGCATTGAGTAGTCTACATCATTCTTATGACATTTTCTCAAGTGCAATCCTTCAGCAAATTTGAAGAATGAAAAACAGTTTTGCTTGCACTCTGATCATCAGGAAACATCAGTGGTGAAGTATTTTTAAATGTCCAGAATATGCAACTGAAGCAACTTTGAAGGTGTGAAAGCATTGAAATTAATTTTTAAATACATGATGGTTTAAGGCAAATTATAAACACAATGTTATGAGTACACAAAGTCCCAGGTTTCACACAATTGTCTAACCCCCCCCCCCCCCCCACCCGGTACCAATAGCCATCTGAATGGCATAAAAAACACCTTAACCATTACAACAATATATACTAAATCAACTTGTTAATCTCAGAGGTTAACATCATGTTCATGTAATGAGCCAATCACATATACTGTAAAAAAGTGGTTTGTCTCAGGAATGTTAAATGAAACAAACCATTTCTGCATCGCATATTCTCTAATTTTACTTCAATTTGATTCAAGCCCTTTTATTCATAAAGAAACCATACTACAGTACTACATGACACAATGTGGTAAGAAAAACATCTAGAGGATGATTTCATTACATACATCCATACCAAGGACACCAAGCAAAATCTCCAATTTGAGGTAGAAATGTCCTACTATGTCTTCAAATTATGAATGTCTAGTATAAGATATATCAGCAACAATCAAAATGTCACAAAAAGCCCAACCAAGTTGCCCACCACTGCTTTGTTTAAAATGGCAAGGTGCAGCAGAAACCCAGAATATCAAACTCGACCATAATAGGTATAGTGGTGACCCTGGTTTCACTCGCCCCTTCAACATGGACGAATTGAATCCGGTATTGCTAAACTTCACCATGAAGCAGTAGGCTTTGACAACATCCTCTACTGAGCAACTAAAAAAATCTTGGCCCAGTAGCAAATGGAATGGCTTCTGAGCTCTACATTGCTGCCTTATTTCCTACAGGTTCCCAAAGATCTGGAGGAAAGCACTGTGATGGCAAACTCCTAAGCATGGGAAAGATCCATCCAAGCCCATGAGCTACAGACCTATATCACGTCCTTACTCCATACCTATAAGCTCTTTGGAACGCCTCCTGCTCATCGTATCGCACCTGTGATAGACGAACACCTCAATACCAGAACAAGCAGGTTTCCGGCCAGCAAATCAACAACAAGCAATGTACTCAACCTAACTCAACACATTGAGGATGGTTTTCGAAAGGGTAAAGGTCCGAGCTGTGTTTCGTTCGACCTCTCACACATACGAACCTGGTTAATCACAGATGCCTACTCCATTAGATCCTGGAAATTACCAAGGACATCCGCTTGGATTGCTTTCCGTGATTGCCCCTGCTAACAGGAATGGTTCCTTTGTCAGCTAGGACGAAGAATAGCCGATGGCGTAGGCCTCCAAGAATGGGTCTAGCACAAAGGGAGTGTGCTTGCACCTCTCCTTTTCAACATATATACCAACGATTAACCTAGGAGTGCGGAACCTGTCGTTTTTATTTATGCAGACGATCTTGGAATTTAGGCGCACAAGATGCCGACTTCACAGTTTGTTGAAGAGAGACTCTCCAAGCTTTGGATGTACTCACGCCTTATCTCAGGAGGAAAACCACCTACGTGCAATCCGTCTAAGACCACAGGTGTGTGCTTCCATCTACGCAACCGTGAAGCCAAACTTCAGCTTAAGTTACCTGGTCTGGGCACTCCCCTGGAGCACTGTGTTACCCCTGTCTACCTAGATTCCATTGGACCGCACTCTCTCTTATTAGACCCACATTGAGAAGACTAAGAGTAAAGTATGTTTCACGCATAACTCTTGAACAAATCACTGTCAACCAGATGGGGTGCTCGCCCACTTACCCAAGATCGACGGCACTTGCCCTGTGCTACTCAGGTTGGCAGAGGTAATGCCTGCCCCCGTATGGGAAAGATCACCCATGCCAAGAAGCGTTGATCCATCGTTAAATGCCTCCTGCCGGCTTATCAACGATCCCCTCGTCAACCACCGACGGAAAACTTGTACGTCCTAGCAGGATGCTCCACCAAACAGCCGTCGAGCGTCGCAGCATGCAAGAGAGCGTAGCTGCCAGTATCCATGTGAATCACCCTATGTCTGGACAGATACCTGCTGCAACCGCCTTAAATCCAGAGAGAAAGTCCAACCTCTTGAAACAGTCTCTAAGGAGTAAGAGAGTCGCCTTGTGAAAAAAGACTTTGCCATCACCAAGTAACATCCATCGGTATTGAAGGAACCTGGTGAGCAATATCCCACCTGGAGCTACTCCCTCATGGTCTGAAGGCGATGCCTCAATAGATGAGAACCAGAACTGGCCATCTAAGGTTTCCTTGCAGAATAGGGGTCTATCTGGAAGCAGATCAGGATATAGCCTGTGGTGTTGTGGAACATCACCACAGACAATGGACACCTCTTGGTCTGCCCACCTGCTGGAGCAACAATGCCACAAACAGGACCTTGTCGGAATTCAGTGAAGCAGCCACCGTTGTACCCAGTTTCTGGCTGGACTCATATTGGGAGACCAAGGGGGGAAAGAAGCACAGTGTTTTTTGGACACGATAGAAAAGCACAGCAAAACACAACACTTCAACGTAATTACTTAAAGAAGCGAGTTATATAGAGGTAAAAACTGCATTTATCATGCGCGGTGTTACATCAATACACATATCTCAGAGTTTACACTTCCTGTTACTCATCTCTCTACCCTTCACGATCCCCAACATTAAAAGTATAATGGGGCCAATTTTGACTAGAGTACTCCTATAGTGCATTTAAGCCTTCTCCATCTACATGTGTTTTTTTTTACTTGATACTTGTGATCGTGCAAGGTGTTCATCCAAGTAACAAGTGTCAAACCAATTGCAGTCTTTAAAAAGCGATATCAACACTCCTTGATAGAAACAGTGACCTGAAAAACTTGAACGCATCCCTCAAGGAAAATTAAGAAATCCAGATATTTATAAACATATTGAATGCTTTCAGGTTGATACCAGAAAACATCACACAAGCCTTCATCAAATTCTGGGCAAATCAGAGACCAGCACTATGTTTTCTTGGAAAGGGTGATATTTTCTGGCATCAACCAAAAAAGGACATCCAATATTATTATTAAGCTAGAAGCTGACTAGAAGTTTTCAAATGTATTCAAAACTGATAAAATATTTCAGCATAGAGTGCAGTGTTGGGTGGTATGACTGTGCGTCGCGCACAATGTTAATGCAGCACCAGGCAAAACCTTGTATTGCAAAATAATACCATTGTTATTTGACCTTCTAGATCTACAGGGCACCCAGTGCCCTGTGTAGCAGAAAGTTATTTTTCTACATCTACAGGGTGCCCACCACTCCCCCCCCCCTGTGTGGTGCCCAGCATCTGTGATCTGCAAAAAATGGGGGGGGGGGCAATACCAGGCGTACCCCCTGCCTAAATCCGCCCCTGAAGCTGAACAGCCTCAACCATTGCATGAGCCTTTACCTATCAGTACCTCAAAACACCCTCTTAATTATAATAGCAATAACCTCATTCTTAAAACTGAATGTTAATCACATCAGTCCATTGTTACATTCGGTATAATTACATTATACCCATCGCACCTATTCTGTATCATATGCTATAATCAATCAACAGAATAAAAGCACATGTTATGGAGTAGGTACAAAGGGTATAATGTAATTATGCCATAAATTCAGAATTAAACTTAGAATATTGCATCTGATATCATGTGAATCAGACCAGATATGGACTGCACCAACCCAGGGCCGTACGCAGGATTTTTTTACGGGGGGTGCGGGTCTTCAAAAAAGTGGACCTTTTTTGGACAAAATGGACCTAACCCCCTTAAAATTGTCCTTTTTTGGACATTTTGAACATCTCACAACCAAAAGGTGGACTTATTCGTCATATTTTCTCTAAATTTTTTACCATCAAAAAATTGGCAAAAAGTGGACCTTTTTTCCCTTTTGTGGAATTTGGGGGTGTGCGACCGCACCCCCCAAAAAAAAAAAAAAAAAAAAGGGGGGGGCCCCCCCCCCCCCCCCCCCCCCCCCCCCCCCCCCGCATACGGGCCTGCACCAACCTGTAACCAATCATGACTCACTTCTACTCTGATGTCAGATACAATGTTGCCAGTTCAATTAAATCCCTGATTATAGTTGTTAAATTGATACAGCAAATGATTAAATCAAACTGCATACCAAAGACTTCATCTTCTCCTATACTGAGCTGGTATTTCAAAGCTATGTACACAAAGAAACAAAATGAAATATTGGACATACAATATTAAAGACTATGCAAAACCATACCCAAAGACAACTAAAGGTTGTAGATACTAAGTATATCTGAATAATTGTGCATCTAAATCACAATAGTTCACAATCTCTGATCTTAAATCTCTCTTTAATATACTTTGTATTAAATTTATACTTGTTGAAAATACAAAGGAGCTCCATACTTCATAGCCGAGTTTTATTTTTGCCAATTCAATTCTAAATAACCTGTGTGTTTAACGGGGGATGTCTAATTGAGCTATAACTCTTCAATTTGTGAATGTCATAAATTACCTATTAAATAACTCTGTGAACCTGCTCAATGCTTGTGTGGAACTTTGCATGAAAACATGAAACAAATATGCACAGCTAGTTTGCTATCTACTGCTGATAGCACTGGTGTACACCGATTATAGTACCTGTTTCTATTGAAGTTAGAAGATATTCCTAGAAAGAATAGAACTGTACATCTACTAAAGACAGCACTGTCATCTTATGAGGATATATATTATTTCCCAAAGGGAGCACTGTCATCTACTGAAAAGAACACTGACAGTGATATTTGCTGAAGAAACATTGCTTACTAAAACACTGATCTGGTGAAGACTTCATGTACTGGATATAAATACTTATATCTACTGAAAAGACACCCTCATCTACTGAAGACAGCAGTTTTAGCTTTTGATAATAGCATAATCTAGTGACAATAGCATTATCATCTATAGAAGTCTGACACCTTCTGACGCAAGGTCACCTGTAAATTACACTCAACTAGTGAAGATAAGTCTCTTAACTAAGACAATTTAAATTGCTGAAGAATGAAATCGCCTATTGAAGATCACACCTTTCCAATGAAAACAGCACTTCTCTAGTGAAAATAACACTCATCTACAGAAGAAAGTTCTGTCATCTACTCAAAAAACCACTACCACCTGAAATAACAAAGTTATCTTCTGAAGATAGTGCTAACATTATCACCTATCAAATAAAGGCACTATCAGTGATTTGATAAATCAGAAAAACCAAAAAAAATCAAAAATCAGATTTTGCATTCTGGAAGAATGTATTTGTATTCTAACATACCCTACAAGTGATACAACCAACGCAGCCGGAATAAGACAAATTGTTATTTTAGTTATAATTGTTCGAACGGACACTTTCTACAATACGTAATTGAATGGAGGTTCATATCTTTGAATATTACAAACTAATATTATTATTTTTCTCTTTCTTCCTTTCTCTCCCATTTTTAATTTGGGAAAAAATTACTTATAGGAAGTGTAGATTTGTCCTTCACTTTTGGCTATTCCAGCAAAATTCAAATATTTTGACCTTTTCCGGGTTCAAAAATTTCACTTATATTGTCTTTAAAGAGATCATGCATGCTCTTTTAGGCTCCTGTAATTTTAGGGGGGGTATGGGGTCGGAATATGATAAAAATTGTTTCAATCCGAAAATAGAGATAATGCAATGGCTAAATTGTTTAGACTGTACTACAAAATTGCTTTTTATTCGATCTCAATCGGAACATTCGGTTCCGAAGATATGGCTGATCAAGCAAGTAGTGGACGCGAAATTTGCCAAAAATGCATCATCTCCTATATTTTATCATGTGAAAATTTCAAGGGGTTTATTTTAAGACTATTTTAATATGTATTTATGAACTATTAACACATTCATTTTGGGCTAAGTGAAGTATATAAATACTTATCTTATCCTTTCCATTATTTAAAGTTATTAAATGTCACTCTGGGTAAGTTATGTTATTGTATTTTATTGTTTTCCTCACCCTGCGATATTTAAGAAATTTGTAAAAATTAATTACAGGACAATGGTTGCACCTAATTCGATGATTCTTTCATTAATACTTATGATCATTCAGTAATAAAATGAAATTTAAAAAAAAAATAATTCAATTTCACATCCAAAGCGCCCTCAATTTTTGTCTGAAAAAAATCTTCCGAGGCCTTACTCGTTTCGTTAAAATCCAAACATCACAAGAACGGAAACGAACGTAACTATAAAACCTACAATGTTATGAACATGAAATTTTGCACACATATTAGCAACATATAGGGCCGGTGCCATGGAAGGGCCGATTTTCAATTGGTCCAAATTCAAATTACCGCATGAAATTATGCGATTTGTCGATGTTGCTTGCCGGTTTGCCATGGCAACGGTAACAAAAATCCGGCTTCATGCTTCACTCCGTATGGTACCCCCCTCCTGCATATTTCACCCTAGTTTCGTCCCAGTGCATGTTTATTTATTTAGTTACCTTCTTCTAGTGTTAGCCATCAGAGGCCTTACGGGGTTACATGGCAACAGACAAAAATTTTCATGGATTTTAAAACTTGTGACATGGGCTATGCAATATGATAGATAACATGTATATACCCTATTTATAGGAAAATTTAAGAAAATCAGCAAGTTCACTGCTTCAGACCCAATAACCCCCCTTAACATAGTGGAGATTAAGGAATGACACTTGACAGTTGGCTACAAAGCTCATTACTCCACCTCGCCTCCATAGCTAGAATGTCCCATTAACTTAAGGGCATGTGAACCTTTGAGTTTCCTCCAGTATCTATTTTGGGGTTCTGTAACTTTGGCAAATATTTGATTATTGGTATGTAAAGTATACATTTCTAAAAGAAAATTGAACGATGAATCCAATGATTGCATCAAGATTACTGTAAAACTTTTCCGTATTTTGAGAAAATCCTAAAAAAACACGATTTGCCCCAAATTTTTTCAGAACACATAACAAAAACATTTGGAATTTTCATGATTTCTTATGTTATTTTTTATAAACAGATAAATTTGTCTAGGACTGTTTTTTTCTTGTCATTTTTTTACAATATAGCTTACTTTTCGAAATATAAGGAAAAATGTTCAAAAGAGTGTATTTTTATACTTTTCTTTTCCGAATTTGAGTATATATTGGAGAATATCCTTTTAGTTAGAAAATCGAAAAATGAAAATTGAGAACACCCGAGACCCTAGAGAAGATCGATTGCTATCGTAGGAAAGTTAACCCTGCCTTTTACTTCGGTATTTTTGGAGTTATCTGTCTGAAAATTTGCCAACTTTTTGCCGAAAATTGAACATTGAAAAAATCGTGGTTTTAGTAACAAAAAAGTGACTTTTCACGCCATTTCAAGCTGTCCTCTTTCTCGAAGACCTTTAATCTTTGAGTGAGTGAGTTATTATTAAAATTTAACGACAACTCAACACATTGTGTTATATCGTGTCCATTACGTTTTTTATCATTAGTATTACGTTTACAAACATCAAACTCTTAAAACTCACAAAATACCAATCACAAACCTTTTTTAAAAAGTGTAAAAATTTATACGAAATCGTCGGCCTCCGTCAGGAAATTTATAACCTGGAAAGAGGCCTAATAATCTGAAATAACGTTTCAGATCTGGGACACTATAATATTTTCTAAGAATAAGCGCATAATCAACGCCCTCAATTAATACATGTTTTCACAAAAGACAAATCACAAGACTACATCTTATGCGCACTATTGAATCAAACATATTTTTCTTCTAACTTCCAGAATTAGAAATTGAAATTTCAGTGGGTCTAAATTAGCGCTTGTTTACATTGTCAATATTATTTTTCGTTTTTTTTTTTCCAAGTGTATTCTGCATAAAGTACATTAAAACACCGACGCTTAATTACGCAGTAAAATTCACGCGCTCGACGCGATGTGCGCGTTGCGCCTGACTGCGTGAAATGTGCTTAATTCC
>JAMKCH010006310.1:0-70830 GCA_023653785.1 Ophioderma brevispina
AGTACAATCTTAGTCAAAGTGAGTAAACCTTAAACAAACGAGTATATTTTACCACAAGGACTAGATAGTCACCTGAGTAAGGTTTTACTCAACTTTGACTAAGATTTTACTCCACATTAAGAGCTGTGACATTTTTCCTCAACATGAGTAAAATGTTTCAATGTACAGTCCAATGTACAAAGTTGCTGCACAGAATCGGCTTACCGTACTGGAAACTGATTATTCAAGTGCTCACAAAATGGTATTTTAAGGTGCTTTCGTGACTGCATCGCTTCTGTTTTGTATTCATATTCATTGTTCACTAGGTATCCTTGAAAAAAAAGCTTGTTCACAAAATTTTTATTATTCCGATCTTGCGATTGTGTTATGAACAATTGCTTGTTTACCACTGTCCCCCCATCGGCCACTGTGCTGTAATATCTGGCCGTTTTCCGGTCAAAATTGCGATTTTTTAAATTACTGCCGAATTTGCACGTAAGATTGTACACACATACTATACTTCAAATGGTTGAGATGATATAAAAACATCAACTTTTTTTAGGTAAGTCCGGGGGACGAGGTTTGGATGCCGAAATTCCCCTTTAAAACTATAATGCATTGGGTTGTCGGGATGGCGAGGAACTTATAATCGTTTTGTGCTAGGCTTCTTTAAGTGTAAACTTAGTTGCTACGTTAGTAAATTGAAATAGAACTCTCTTCATTCCTTCGATTTATTTTTAAGTCTACTTTGACGAATTAAGTGCCAAAACCTTTTTTGGATTGAAAAAAATATATTCCTTTAGCTTCAAATTAAATCTTTAAATGATTTTAATAAACATTTTTTAACCTCATTTAAAAGTTTATTTTCAAATCGAAAGGACTTATGTTAAGTAATCCTTTCCACGGATTTTAAATTGGTTTAAGTCCAAAAAAGGTTTTTGTCACTAATTTCCGTCTGGTTAGACTTAAAAATAAGTCTAAGGAATTAAGAGAGATGCATTATTGTCCCCACCGAACGAGTTCGGAACGGGGCTATTGAAATGAGCAGCGTTCGTTCGTTTCTTCCGTGTAAAATGTTAACCCACTTTGTGTACTTACATTTTATCCTGGAGTTCCGTAAGAGCGACAATGATGCGGTGATGTAACATACCTGATTAGATTATGGGCGTAAAAATGCTAATTAGTTCATATCTGCATAATTTAGGAAAATTTTTCCGCAAGGCTTGTATAAAGTTATCTGGATCCGGCCGGCGGAACAAATTGAAAGTGGTGCGGCGGGCAAATGAGTTTTCCGTGGTTAAGCATAGTAGCTATATAAGAGCGTACGAGATTTAGCCCGCATAATGCTCCAGACCATATTGGCTCCCCCTCCTGCGCGAACCGCGAACCTTGCAATGTTCGCTTTCCAAAAAACTTTTTCCCCCCCATGCAAATGGATAAAACAATTTGAAATAATTCTTATAGGTATAGATCAACGGTTTTAAAAAGGAATATAGTGATGGTTTAAAGTTCTGTCTCAGAGAGTTCGAAATAATTATTTTTTTGTGTGTAGAATGAAAAATATTCAACTAGAACATAAAGATAGTAACCTAAAATGCACGTTTCCGAAATTTGATATGAATCGGATTTTGCGTTTGATGCAGTAAACATTTAGTGTAGTATTACGTCCCATAGGATACCTGTGTATAACAAAATTTCCGGATCCCTAATTTTAAAACAAAGTTGTGATTTTCTATATGAAGGAATTCGATTTACATTGCATTTCACGCAGTGATATATATGACAACATTATGTACATGCAAAAAAAACAACGATTTTTTTTGGAAATTGAGGGCCCCTCCTCGAAATCTCTGAGTCGGCCTTTAAGTTTTGTTTGCAATTAAGCAGAAAGGGCCGTATTCCTCAAACGATTTTTTAAAATAAAGTGGTTAGGCCCTAAACTGTGGTTAGCTAAACTGCAACATGTTTTAACCTCGTCTACCGCAGGGGGGGGGGGTGTTACCACCCCCCCCCCTCAAGGTTTTTTTCCCCGGCTTGCCAAAACCCCCTTTTTGGTGCCAAATTACTTAATGTATTTTTTAATTTATTTATTTAGGTAACCACCCCCCCCGAGCTAAAGTACCACATGCCTAACACAACCCATGAACATCACAGAACACATGATTTTTGGTACCAATAGATATTAGCTAGGTCCTCCTCTTTCCATTAATACCAAAATGAGTACCAACATGCTCAGCATTACGTCACAATGACTCATAAAGTTCGCATGTCAGCAAACCGGCCATTTCCATAGAGACACACACCAGTGAAAAATCATTTTTCGCCAAAAAGGTTAGGAAAATCAGATTTTCATGCGTTTTTTTTTTTTTGACTCTACTTGATGGGAATGACTAGTTTTATGATAATGACAATCATTTTAGATCTATAATATGGTGTTTGAGTCGCTAAAATTGCGAAATAAATCAATTTTTCCTTTTCTTGCCCCTAGATTCGAGTATTTTCGTACTTTCCTCAACATATAGCGTCATGGTTACGTCATATTGGGGATGTTAGTACTTACGTTTAGTACCATGGAAAGAAGAAACTCTAAGCTATCCTTGGTACCAAATTACATGTAATCGTTTGTTCAATTATCGAAAATCACATGGGTGGTAAACCACCCACCCCCCCCCCGCCCCTTCGGGAGTTTATGTTAGCAAAAAAAGGGCTCAGGTAGACGAGGGTTAAGAAACCGAAGTTCAATATTTTTAACAATTCGTTTATCTAACCCTGTATTTAACTCGCCGTAAATATACATCCACCGAACTGTGACTTATCTTCCCCTATATCATTACGTGTGTGTGTCTGAACAAATTTATAATGATCGAGTCAATGCCTTCCGTAGTTTTTAAATGCAATGCAGGAAGCCCAAGGGTATTTCAAGAATGTCACGTTACGCAATGAGCTTTAGAAATTCATTCAAAATTTTAAAAAAAAACCCCGGGCCTATTTAAAACTGATTTATTATTGTCGTTGGCTGCACTTGCCTACAATTCAATACTATAACAGATTAACCGAGCATGAAAATAGAATCAAATGACAAATGGTACGAGACGAAAATAAACTTAGGCACTCGGAAAAGGAAATATAAGAGAATAAAGGAGGTACTGGTCTATCCACGAGTATCACATAGAGCTGAACATATCAGCCTTTGATGAAAACGTTAAGTTAAACACGCCTTAACTACCACCCCCGGACCAAGTCTATTTTTAACAACGTTTTAGACATGTTTAATAACGATGTTCGGTTAAATTTTAAACAGCGTTTAAAGTTAATCATGCTTTGAGAATTGCGTTTATTGTTTATGTAGAGTTCCTATATCAGCTTTCCGGTGTGGGTGCGGGGGACGCGCACCCTTTAATATTCGTCTTTCCAAAACAACATTTTGCCCATCAAATTTGATAGAAACAACTGAAATTTGTAAGTGGTTGACTTTACAAAATGTGTGTAAGTATAATGCATTTTTAAGCTTACAGAGTGGTGTCCAAAAATTTTACACTTTTCTTTAGCAACATTTCTCAAAGGTTCCAGACATATCAAAATTTACTTGCGGATATTTATTACCTACACTATCGTGTTAGAACCTGGTGAAAAACGGAACGGCGTTGAAAACAAAGCTGAAAATGACAAAATGGCCGCATCTGGAGAAAACAATTTGAAAACCACTTTGCACACATTCAAGTCTATGGTACTAGTTGGCATCATTATAGCAAGATTGATACACTCAACATAGAACAACGCACCCGTCATGACTGGGTATTTCTTAACTCTTCTGTAAAAAAAAAAAATCTCAGTTGTACAATTGCCTTATTTTTTGGAGCTAAAACACTGAGCTACAGTTTTTTTAAATGTGATGATAAAGTGAACTGACAAAAAAATGGCCCTTTTAATTTTAAAATTCTCCTCCAATTGAAATCAACCGAATTATTTGTAAATGGACATTAATTTTGAAAGTGTAAATTCAAGTGAATTCAAGTAAATAACGTCTCTTTGGTTCAGTTTCATATTGAAATGTTTCTCATCATTCATTTTGAAGGTAAACTCCTCACAAAAACTTGAGGGGTGGTCAGTTTTTTTACTCTGGAGTAGGCCAACAGTTCACGCAAATGGTATTGATTATTGTTAATATGAGATTTAGCTGTGTGCAAATTTGGTTTTTTGACTATTTTTTTTTCTCTACACAGCGCTCCTTTTGTTATTTGAGCTTTGTTTTCAACGTCGTTTTCACCAGTTCTAACACGATATTCTAGGTAAAAAGTCTTCAAAGAATTGATACGTCCACCACTTTGAAGAATATGAAGCAACAAATAAGTGTAAACGTTTGTCCACTCTGTTGTGTGATCAACGGTTTTTCAAAAGTAAAATATATAGGGGCCTATTACCAAACAATGTTTTAAAATAAACGGTGGTTAGCTAAACTGTGGTTAGCTAACGCACTGTTAAGAAACCGCAGATTAAAAATTTTAAAACAAGTTGTTTTAGCTACCACTGTATTTTAACGCCGTCATTTCATCCACTGAACTGTGAATTATCTTCGCCTATATCATACGTGTGCGTGAACAATACTATCTGTCAGACAATGCCTTCCGTAGTTTTTAAATGCAATGACCCGAAAGCCCACGGTATTTCAGAATGTGGCGTTACGCAAGGAGCTTAAGAATTCGTTGAATGATGAGACCAAAACCCCGGGCCTATTTAAACTGTTTAATATGTGTTGTGCGGCACTGCAATATCAATACTAATAACAGATAACACAGCAAGAAAATAGAAGGCAAAGGAAAAAATGGACGAGAGCGAAATACACTGAAGGACTCGGAAAGAAATATAAGAGAAATAAAGGAGTAACTGGTCTAATCCACGAGTATCACATAGATCTGAAAATATCAGGGCATTGATGAAAACGTGTAAGTTATACACGGCCTAAAAACTAAACCCTCTTTCACTCCTCTCTTTCCTCGCTTTTTTTTCTTTCGCAAAGTGGTGGCGTCGAATCGCCCGGCACCGGGCGCTGCTTGCGCCGGCCCTTAGTGAGTAAGGCCATATGAGGTAACTTGGTGTAAGGAAACGGGTTGAAGAGTTCTCGACTGATTAGTTATTTGGTGTATTTCGGGCACATGAAACATATGCAAATGAGCTAATTAATATCAAAAATCGGCGTTCGCTATATTTTTGAAACTGCCAATCGTATACGCAAAATTTCTTCACTGCTCTTTCTTTGACATTTGTAAAGTGTGTGATATATGCAGGTTAGGTATTCAAATGATCTAGTAAATACATAAGTGTGCTGTATCGCTAAAACGGTCACATCGGATACACAAAATTCTTTGTTATGTGAAAGACTTACTCTACGCATAACGCTTTTGTGTCAATCGTAATTGGCCCAAAGTGCTTGTGTTGCCAATTAAAGGGGCATTTTTTGAATGTCAAATTGATCTAATTCAATATGCATAATGGCTATCGCTGAAACGATCAATTGGATATGCAAATTCCTGTGCTACATGGAATACTACGGGGGGGGGGCCATACATCTCTGTGTGAATCAAGAGGTCTAATATAGATAGAGGATGCAAAACTTACGTAATTTAGAAATTCCCCGTCTCGCATGTTTTTGCCGACCACAAGAAAACCTAGAGTACCACAATAGCAAGCAATGGCTGCCTCCGCTCTTTCTCCCACTGTGGGTCCGCTTTTTGCATATACACTAATCGGTAGTGATACAATTAATGTATGTTATTAGAGGGGCCATGTAATAATAGTGTACCTGTATCATTGTGCGCATATACTCTTTTTTCTCATATGCATGCGCGCTTAAGGTGAAAAAGATGTATTCATTGAGGCTGTTTATGTTTAAATCAGACTACTGACGTGTCCATTTCATTCGTTGTGTGGCCATCGGTAGGAACAAATTAACCACCCAATAGCACCCAACCTCCACCAACTGATATGTTGCGGCTTGTTTTATCGAATGGGACATTGTTTGTATACAAGCACCCAAACTGATAATTATTCCGGGCAATATTCAAAATGTCCGCCCAGCACGGACGACTGTTTTTGAATGCGTTTTCAAACCCCCTTGATGGCCAACACCTTAAGCTGGGCAGCCCTCAGTCCACATTGGGTGCTGTCCCCGCCACATGAAATCTCCTATGGTTTGAATTAATCGAATGAAAACAACAACTCGCACTTCCCCAGCACCGCCATTCACTATGAGTTACAAAAATCTTTACAATATGCTCATCACCAAGGACACAGCTCAGTGGGGTGTACTTGTAAATTCATTGAAAATTAACTGACCTTAAGTGATTTGGGTATCATATATCATCCCAAACCACGGGGTTCTTTCAATAACTAAATTGGTGAAATGGAAATACTGAATCTAACTCGCTAGGGCCGGGGAATTTAGATTTACTACTATCTCAATAGTGATTATAACTATCCTTTCTAAGGCAAACTACAGTACTTTTTGATAGGTACGTTCGGAATAGTCTAGCGAGGGGCAAAATACCGACAACTATTGCTCAGAAATGATAAAGCATAAGACTAGGCACAATTATTCTTCACCCCATACTGATCACCTTCAGGGGTTGAGGCCAAATATACAACACTTTCCTTAGCACCGGTTGCTAGGTAACAAATTACCCTATCCACGGGCATTTTTGGAGCTTCCCACCATGCTGATACCACCACACCTTGTTCTACCTCCGATAACTAAACCAAAATCACCTTGGTAACTTCTAGATGACCCCAAAACAATCTGGATTTTCCCAAAATAAAAAAAAATGGCCCTTCACGATGGCGACTTAGATGCGTGCCATATATAATATTTCTTTTTAAATACATTATAACAACAATTAAAAACGGTTAATAACAATCCAGTTTTTATGGGATGAATATTTAGCAACTTTAATTCAACAGCTTCCGCAAAAAATTGGCAAAATCAAAAACGCTTTTACTTTGCCTATATTTTGACTATAGTCAGGCGCGGGATCTAGGAGGGGGCGGATGGGGTGCGCGCCTCCCGGTAAATCTGCAAATCTGCAAAATCAGCCCATTTGGACAAGTACTAGTTTAGCCTTTCAGCTCCGGTAATTTTGACGTTTTTCAAATCTGGGATCCCACCCTGATATCAGCATTTCAGAAAGTTAAATTGGATGGAGGGATCCGATTTTGGCATCAGATTAGTGTAAAACTTGCCGTGTTTTGAGTGTAATAATATAAAAAAAAAAATAATGCCCAAATTTCGACCACCGTCAACAAAACAATTAAACCATGTGATTCTATTGTTGACATTTTTCACCAAAACAAGAAATATTTGTCTCAGAAACGTTTTCTCATATTTGTTTTTAAAATAGAGATTATTTTCTAAATATTAAGAAAAATTTTAAAAGTGGATTATTACTTCTTCATAATCAGTAAAATTGGAGATATCTTAGTTTAGAAATCGAAAAAAAAAAAAAATTGAGAACCTCCCCAATCTAGAGATGTGGACCGATTGCTATCGTATAGGATAGTTAAGCCATACCTTTTACCTCTGTATTTCTTTCGTTATCTTGTCTGAAAAGATGCCAAATTTCGCGGAAAATTAAATGAGGAAAACCGTGTTTGTAGTAAAAAAAAAGTGACTTGCACGCTCTTTCCGAATAACTTTATTCTTTGAATTACCAAAATTGTTATGCGAGGATGGAAGCATCTTTATGCACGATCCAATCAAACATCTTTGAATGAGAAAATGTGACGGGAACTCTGGCATTCCCCAATACGACGAGAAAACTCAAATGGTGCGAATGCTTATTATACTACTTTAGGGCACCTCAATTTGGGGTACGCCTGTTTTGGGGAAAATCCGTGTCTAATTTATATAGGTCATTTCCCCCATTCCATTGATTTAAGGGGGTTTGACGTGTGATTTGATTACGCGCAAGCTGCTTTACCACCTTCAACATTCTGTTTTAGAGCCCAGTCAGGGACATCATGGAAGAAGTTTAGTTTTGAGCTGCGAAGTATCATGCGAATGATACCGTGAATAACTGTGCGTTTGTTTGCGTTTATCAACAATCGCGCACTCTACGCCTGCGGTCATGTTGCTGCATGCCGAATGTGGCGCGGATTTTTCTTGCGCCCAACAAGACGCCCAACTTGAAAAAAGTGTCCAATTGTCAGTGGTTTTCGCGTGTAATGGAAAAGGTAGTCCGGGACCCCTCATTTTTATTCAAAATTTGGAAGAACGACATCGGGACATCAACACATAATTTAGAAATTACAAAATTTTATCGAGAAGTTTTTATTTTTGTAGGCGATCTAAAAGTCAAAGTTTGGACTTTTCCCATAGACGTGCTTGGTTTAAAAAGGGCACCACATACCTTTTTGTTTTGGCTCTAGCTCACAACAAAGTCGGTGACCTCCCATTTTTATTTCAGATTCTTATCGCCCCGTTGTAAATACCATATACTGTGAATTATGGAAAGTTATCGAGTAATCACTAACACGTCCCAAAAAACCCCTTAAGAGTTAATCTTTAGGATATGATGCGACATATTGGCGCTAGTTCGATGAAAATGACGTCTTTTGCTCATGTCCAACCATATAGAGCTCTGTATACAAATTTCCAAAACGTGTGAATTTTTTGAACCACGTCATTCCACATAAAACTAGGCGGTGACCCCCGTTTTTATTTCAGATTTTCATTTACACCGAGAAAAATACGTACCATATATCTGAAAATTAAAGAAACCTGCCGTTAGCTTTACGATCCTCTATCACCCTTAAAGGTGCATTTCGTGATCCTTAGCATATTTTATTTTTGCTTAGGATTCACTATAGATATCCTCAAGAAAGGTAACTCCATGTCAGTAGATTTTATGTGCGTATGATGTATGAGCGAATTGTTGTATAGTCGAGCTGCCCCAGAGTCACTGGTGTAATTTCTGTCTGTTTACAAAATTACGCGTACGCAAAATACAAAATTACGATATTTCTTGAGAGCAGATCGGAATTTGCCCGTAAAATCAGACATATACTATACTTTGCAACAGTTCAGATGATTTCAATTTCTTTACAAATCGGGGATGGGCTGTGTCACGAAATATTGCCCCTTTAATTAGTAAATTTTCACACAAACGGTGTGTTCCCTACATACGACGTGTGTATCCGTTGCCATTTTTACAATGTATAGGGCCAATAAATAAAGATTTAATTGCCTGGATTCAAATCACAATAGATTTGAATCAAACCTAATATGATTTATGCAACAGAGATTAATTTTACAAATCCTAAACCATCTTTTTTTTGGGATTTCTTACTACAATCCTAAGGATTAACCTTTAAAATCCCTGAAAATTTAGAGTGCAGCTGCAGTACGTTCAAATACAACTACACAACCAGCTGCTTCAATAGTACCCTCTGAAGTTAACCTGTTGAGTATCCATTTAGTACCCACCCGCAGGGGTAACACATCTCCGCGCCCGGCCGTAAGGTAATAATCCACTTAGGTACACACGCAGTACCTTAAAGACACTATCAGTGATTTGCTCAAAATCCGAAATCGCAAGAAAAAAATCATCAAAAATCAGATTTTTGCATGTTGTAACAAGTACAGGTTTAAAATCCTAACATCCCTGCAAATGATAAGACCAGAAGCACCTAATAAGACGAATGGGAAATTTTAGTCATTACTTCGCTTCGGACACTTACCTACAACACGTAATTTGAATGGGGATCGATCTTGGAACCACCTGCCGTTTTCTCTTTTTCTTGTAAATTTTCCAGTTTGGAAAGGGTAAAACTTATGAAATTCTTACAGTACTTATCCTTCACTTTTGAAGCTATTCCCTATCCTGCAAATTTCAAATTTTTTCAAATCACTGATGGTGTCTTTAAAAACCGGTGTAACGAATGAGTGTCCACCGTAGAGAGTGCCTACCACAGAGGTTTATATAGATAGAGAGGCGTTACGTAATCTTTAGAAATCATCGTCTCGCATGTTTTGCCGACCACAAAGAAACATAGAGTACCAACAATAGAAAGCAATGGGCTGCCTCCGCTTCTCCCATACTGTGGGTGCCGCTTTGCATATTACACTAATCGGTAGTGATAAATTATGTATGTGTTAGAGGTGGCCAGGTGTAATAAGTGTTCCTGGATCATTGTGCTCAGAATACTCTTTTTTTCCTCATAATGCAATGCGCGCTTAGGTTTAAAGATTGTATTCATTGAGGCGGTTTAGTTAAATCAAGACCGTGACTTGTTGGACGAGGCCATTTGGGTACAGTGCTGAAACAAATGATGAATTATTTAAGTTATTAAAAAAAAAAAAAAAAAACCACAATAGACAATGGTTAGGACACTCAGTCACACGGAAATTATATTCCACCTGGATGAATTCAAGTATTCTGCCACACAGTCCTTCAACAATGCAGTTTATTCCGTTTAGGCTTCCGAATTCATAGGTGGGACTGGTGGGGCACAATACAAAAGTCTTTTAAATGGTCAGAAAGGGGTAAACAATATGATGCGATGTTTGGCGCCCGTGTATGGCCAAAGTGGTTGCCTACTAGGCATCCGGTATAGGGGATTACCTGTTCCTTGAAAGAGCTGCAGAGGACTCCACCACTGGTGCTTAACATGGGTACCTAGCCATCACCTATCAAGCAACCGCCGGTACACTAAAGGAAGGGTACCGCTAAGAAAACACTGTTATGCACCCGTGGCTGTGTACTTCGCAGTAGGCCCCTACTTAGTTCAGTGGCGGATTTAAAGAAGTCCAGCAGCTGCTGACAGGGCACCCCTAAAATATTGGCTCCAGTGCCCCTCTGAACAACCTTATCGCTCTAAAGTGCGATTAGCCTTTTCTTCTTGATGGCTAAAGGGGCCCCACCTTAATCTGCTGACAGGGCCCTGTTCCTTAAATCCGCCACTGCTAACTAGTTGTAGGCCTTCAGCAATATGCATCAAGGGGGTATACCCCTGCATGGAGAAGAGCTGAGAGTACACAAGGAGTAGCCTAAGCTCCGGGTTACACCGTAAGAATCTGGCTGTGTATACCTTTCGTTATGAATGATTCCAATTTGACCTCAGCGCAGAAGTCAACTGGAATTTATATATAAACTAACTTTTGCATAGATGAATGATTTTGTTTCGATGAACTTTGTACAATTCTTTCACGGCAAATTGGTACACAAAGAGACATCTACAATACACGCAGAGCACTGTACACTCGCGGAAGTATTTTAATAAAATGGGGCCGAGTTGGTTGAGCAACGTCTCTCGCTCATAAAAAATGGCAGCATTACAAACTAGTGAACATCAAACATCTCAGATGTCATTGGGACGTACCTTATAGCAACTGCGCATTAAAGGCCGACTCAGAGATTTCCTGAAGAAGGCGCCCCCCCTCAATTTTCCAAAAAATCGTGTTTGTTGCATCTACATAATGCTTGTCCGTACTAATCACTGTGTGAAATTACTAAGCTTAAACCGAATTCCTTCTATAGAAAATCACAAACGTTTGTTAAAAATTCCGGAATCCGGAATTTTGTTATACCAGTATCCTATGGGACGTATACACATAAATGTTACTGCATCAACACGAAAAATCCAATTCATCTCAATTCGGAATTGTGCATTTTAAGGTTACTACTTCAGTTCTAGTTGACTATTTTTCATATTACCAACAAAAATTAATATTTTGAAATCTCTGAGCAAAGACTATTAATTTGGGTAGGCAATAGGGTATTGACAAAGGTATGTTAAATAAATGTCCCTTTCCCCCAATTTTGCGTGTTCCTTCATATCACTAAAAATTTTGGACGTTTTACATGCGTTAGTGTTACCGCGCATGGGTGTGTGTGGGTGTGTGTGTGTGTGTGTGAGCGCATTCACAAGTACGAGATATAAATATGAACACTCCTGGTTTATTTTAATAACAAGTATGTCCCAACTCACATTTGTTGGTGTTATTAGTCCTGTTACCCCGCCGCCATCCCTTTGATCGTTTTTGCTGGAATCTATCTGGATCTGCTCTGTGACTACTTGTGCTCCGTATGTATTGGATATCCTGCACAGGGCGCATCTCGACGCAAAGTGTTGGCGACTCCCTAAAAGCGGGAATGCACACGTTGCGTTCTCAAAGTTGAATAAACGTTGAATCAATATTTAACTTCAACTCAACATGTTTTCAAAGTGATTTCAACGTCTTTTAAACGTTGAAAACTGACATTTTGCCCGTTGGGTTAGCTATTCCACCGGACTATTGTACATGGCAGAAAAGTATATTTGTAACAATCCGTGGTTGTGGGCAATTAAATGAAAGAGATGAAGTCTAATCCGGATTTAAGATTTATGTAAAATCTGTTAACGTCGATGGATGCCATTTGGTGTGAAGGTGTATACAGAAGTGCAGTGTTAGGCGAGCAGCAAGTCTTTTTTCTTCTAATGATTTCCATTCCAAATCTTTCACCAGTACCGAAACCCTACTAAATCTGCTGTAATCATTCTTAACAAACCTGGTTGCACGTGTCTGGATAGATTCCACGACATTTGATGTAAACTTGTTGACGGGGATCCCAAATAGTCGACAAGGGTGGCCTGACAAGGGTTCTGTAAGCAGTAGCTTCGACACTTGGTTGACAATGATGGAAAAGCCCCAAGTTTTATTGGTTTTGTTATTGAGGCACTCCGTCAGAGTCTGGAGATCTGAAATCACCCATTTTGTAGATAGTACCTGAGGTTGTGCTTTATGCGTAAGGTGCATTGCAAAGAACCTTTGGTGTTATCAGCCACGGTTTGCCGGATACAGGAGAATTGAATAAGATACAGGCATTTGCATCCTCGGGTGTTAATTTCTCTATACATTAGGCAGATTCATCTGCTAAAAGGCGAACTGTAGATTTTATAGTTGCTTGCAGGAGGTCATTGCTGTTATGAGAAACATTGCTGGCCCGACCGAGGACTGTGCCCTGAGGCACACACCTACTCACAGGAACGTATATCTGAACTGACACCGATGTCGGGGGTCTTATACGACGTTTTTGCGTTTCGCTGTAAGAAAAAAGTCCCATCCATGTCACGAGAGGTTGTGATTGACGGACTATGGCGAAGCTTTTGCTAAGGGAGGTCTTGATGTGGTACGGTATCAAAGGCTTTG
Source organism: Ophioderma brevispina (assembly GCA_023653785.1). NCBI lineage: Eukaryota > Metazoa > Echinodermata > Ophiuroidea > Amphilepidida > Ophiodermatidae > Ophioderma > Ophioderma brevispina. The sequence goes on from JAMKCH010006310.1 coordinate 13,160, forward strand.
GCGTGAGGGGGCTGGTGTCAAAGGGATTATAGGGAATCACGGGGGGGGGGCGGGATGGCTTTAAGATCGAGGGTAAGGTCTTCGGTATTTGCAGCAAGTTTGAGTTTCACATGACCTGCTTTTTACCTGTGTCTTTTCGAAACCGTGCTGATTTCCTCGTAGAATCTCATGAGTTTCCCAGTAAATTTTTTATTCGTTCGTCAGGTTACCGGGCAAAATCTCTCCAAGTGGCCTCGACCTACTCGATATCAGTTTCGAATGGGGATCGAATGGAAGCCAGGGCCTCACCCTCTTTCTAAATGAGGTTACCCATATTGGCTCCCTTGGCAACCTGCCTTGAACTTCTTCCCACATTGTGGAATTCCCTAAGTGGATTTGCTTGTAAACGATACCAAAAACAGACCCAGTTGCCACATTTAACCAACAGGTTACTGTGTTTATATTTATACTTGAACAACTCGATAGTTCCTTGGAATCAAAGTATTAAAGACTATTTTACATGTACAATAGATGAAAAGGAGGGTGTGTATTTGTTTTAAATACAATTACAGTATGCACAAATAAATATTATCTGATTCCCCCCTCTGATGATGCGATTTCCACTCCAAATAAGAGCCGACCGATATCCCGGCTGGGCTTCTTGATCTGTTTGTGGCAGGGAAAAAAAAAACAACCAAAGTGGGCGGGAGCCCATCTATCGATGATTCTGGTCTGTCGCCAATGAGATGAAAAGGTCTAAGAACGCGAGAGGGTGGTGGTCTTCTTCAAGAAGAATTGCCCCCTGAGAAAATATCTCCATGGAAGAGCCCTACTTTTCATCTCATGAAAAAAATCAAAGAAGTAGCTCATCGCCAAGGTTGCTGCTCGATCATCCTGAAAAGCCCTTCAAAAAATCAGGAGTGGTTTGGAGATGAAATTCAAGGGTAAAAAATCAATAAAAACAACCAGCCCTTTACCTCTCCTGACCAAGAAATGGGAATGATGCTCAGAAGAATCGGATATCTCTCAAATTCCACCAGTCTAAATTTTTACATGGAATTCAACAAATGCTAATGAATAATTCACCTTCAATAGTGGCACATAAACATGCGACCTAAACCACGTCAGTGCTACTAAAGCATCTCCGACAGGCCAACTGAAAGCGTGGATAAAAGATTATGATAATAACGATCACTGTCCGATACTGCTAAACAGCTTACTACCACAAGAAATACACGATCCTTAGAAAACAAAATAAAGGATCTGAGAATTCGAATCAACTTCTTAGACAACAATTCCAAAGCGTCAATATTGATCAACTACTTGTAACCAATCAGTCAACAATAATGATAGTAATGGAAAACCTCGAGAAACAGAGTGTAAGCTAACCAAGTTGTTACTCTGCCTACTCTTCGTCTCTGGAAGTACCATGTTACATGGCAATACTACCCACTCGTTGGAATATAGGATCCACCAGGTTGGAATTTAATATTCCCTGCAGAAGAAAATTCACTCCTTGAGCAATACCTTCTAATAAATGGAACAACCAAAAGTCAAGGTTCTAGCTGCTTTTTTTACAAGATGTCATCGTTCACGTTAACTCACACAATCGCGCCATTCTGTAGCCAATCCACGAAGGATACGGATGACTCAGTCCGACGGTACCCATCTGTTTTCTAACTTAAAATAAAGGCTGTCCCATCCTGATACACACTGGTATATCGCGTGTCAATTTAATACTCATCTTCCTTCAATCCAGTGGAGGTACATCCCAGACTTCCTTCACATGTGGATACAATTAAATATATGTCATCACTTACTGCCATTAAACCAACTGCTGAAGGACAAGGGCTTTACCAGATGCCTCCAACCTCGTGTATGACATCAAGACATCAATCCTGCTAATGTGGAATACCAACTTCTGTTCTGGGACCTGAAATGAAATGTCAGACTCACTCTTCAAACGGACGAGTAAACATGATTGCAGGAACCACACCATTCTTTTTCCAGCATCAATTATGGTCTACAGTCCTTAATAAAAGACAATGTAATCAACATCAATAAGTCTTACATCTCTCCTTGAAAGCGATGATGCTAAGCAGAACAAGAAATCAGACAATCCCAAAATACCTACCTGCTCGTTTTTAACAGCTCGGATACTATTTCTGTACCCAAAAACCAAGTATTTACAGAATCGCTGCCGCACACCCAAGACAAGGACTTGTGTACTCTCTATCTTCTGAGTAGCCCTAATGCAATACTACCTTAAGCATGCCTGTCGAAATCCTCGGGTTTTCAGCCCATGCCTAGATGCGATCCCCAATCAAATTTAAAATGAAATAAACGGATGCTGACAAGATAACCGACCGGGCAACTTTAACTACACAGAGCAAAACAACCGTAATCAGCTGAGCACATCCAATATTTCCATGTAATGGAACTGTACAATGCCAAGTGCCAGCCACGCTACACCCCCTTTGATGGTGGAGTCATTTTGACCCGCTGTTTCCTTCCTCCTATCTATTCACTCATGCATGGAAAGGACCAACCTTCAGAGAGAATTACTACAGGTAATTCGCTGTCGGATATAAATAATTTGGTTCATGAATATCCTAGCCCAATCTCAACTTCATGATTGTACGCAAAAACCGCTCCCCGACCAAAAATTTCAAATCAAAACAATCGACTCTGTAAAGATATGAAATCAAATAATGTCTCTCCTATTACCACACCACATGAAAATGTGGAATGTAACAATAATATTCACCCTAATTCACAATACAAAGGACAACGATCAATTACCAAGTCTCCAGAGAGATGAAGGGCTTATGGATTCCCCAGTTACAAGAACGTGTCATCTTGGATCGTCTTCAAGTGAAAACAATTTCCTAAAGGAATGCTTCTTCTGAAAGAGAGACCCTGATTCTTCAATGGCTCCAAATTAATTATAGCATCTCAAGTAGTAACCACCCACCACCCCCAAGTAGGACAAGCCAACTGGAATGGTTGCGGAATCTAAGCGTCACCCAACTTTAATCTAACACCATATTCGCATCGGACTCACAACTACCCGGTATCTTCAAATTCCAACAAAAGACAGTCAGTAACAAAGGATCCTTTTTAGAGAGGGTCACCTACTAAGGAAAGATTTTAGAAAACAAGGTGCAAAACCCAAAAGACAGTCTCGATAGTGACATGCAATCTCAAGATTTCAACGGTAATCTTTTTTTCCTGGATGAGTACTTAAAATAGTGGATATTGTCTTGCATCCCGGACACTGGCTTTTTAACTTGAAATTAATCAACTGCTTTTACGGTATGCTACTCATGATGGCTATGCTAGATGTGTCGATATAAAAACAATATGATCCAACACACGTCCACGTGGATATGGAGCTGGTATATATGGGCCTAATAATGGTCTGCGGAAAATACAAAATTGCCTGATGGGGATCACCGTGTTATTCCGAGCAGATATTCTGACAATCCCACAACTTAATGTAGCGTGAATGTACAGCCATGTGATGGATATAAGTCATCTCCACCCCGGTATTATGAGATGTGGTGCAACAGATTTATGAAATATCAAGAAGTACTCCTCAAGTTCCAGTTTTAATCATCTTGTGTGACTTTCATTAATTAATGCCTCCTTGGGGCAAAATCAGAACTCCTCTTGATGCATTCCTTAGGACTTCGGTTTACCCAAATGTCTTGTCTTCCCTGAAAAGTACCATCATGATTACAATACAAAAAAACACCTTCCTTTTCAACACAGCAACGGAAGTCGTTCAGAGATTGACTACTTCCTGCAAACTCCCAAATCATGTATTGAAATAATAGAGAAAGAAAGCAAATCAAAGATGCTCCCAATAATGTTTCTGATCAGATATTGCTTTGATTGCAAGTGTTAATCTCCCCTATAGACAATCAACGTTTCTTTCTACCACTCAGACGAAATTCAATCTTCAGATCACTTTTCAAATGGAAAGGGGGCAGATTCTGGTCGGGTTACACTCTATGGAACAAAGTTTACTGGGAGAACCTGGAATATGAATTCTGCTGACCAACACAATTGCAAAGAAGATATCTGTTAGACTCTGTGGGAGCATCCCTTCTTACTCTAAAGACCAAGACCAAAACACGTGACAATAACTCCTGGCGTCTGGTGATCTTGGACACACAATAATTCAAAAAGAGTCAAGGACTTCAAAATTGCTTCTTTACAAACTTAAAAAAGCAAGATCTGCTCAGTCTCAAAAGTAGACCTTATTAAAGATTGGAACTCCAAAACAACGAAACAAAAAAAATTCTCCGTCCAACTCAGGAATTGCTGGCTCGGCTAAACAATCGGTTAATACCCACAGAGATAATGAACGCCATCTGAAAATGATCAACCCTGTTCTACAAACTAAGTAGCAATCAAAGGAAAAAATCCAGTGGGAAGTACTACCATATTTCATATGTGTGAAACATTGCGGACCCGGCTAAAGCATGTGAGAAATGGGCCGACTATTTTGAAGATCTCCAATCCAAGGTCGACGGAACACTTGATGAAGATTACAGAACCTGGATTTTTTTTGCCTTGGGAATTATTTAAGATGTTATGCAATACAATTAGACCATCATTAAATTCTTCCATTACCACAGGCGAAATTGTAAGCCATAAATAAATTAATTCTGGTAAAGTCAGTGGACTAAGATGGGCTTAAATGCAGAGCACTTCAAATCTGGTGTCGCACTAGTAATTGCTGTGCCTCAATCTTGGATAATATGATTTCTCACGGAAAGTTGTCGTTCCTTCCTAATTTCTTAGCAGGGTATGTCCATCCCAACTTGAAAAAAGATAAACTGCTTTCTCAAAGATTAATTAACCGTGGATCAAATTTCTTCCCTTGTGGCTCTTTAAAATCCTTGACTCTGGTAGTCACTTGTCACTTAAAACTTAGATTCCACTATAGCTGTATGCAAAATTCTTTCTGAAGGCGCCATCTCTAACATAACACTGTCTTGATCGTGCAGAAATATACAACGAGGCTTTTGACAACAAATGTGATTGTATTAGCACCCTGGATGCACGTAAAGCTTTTATGTTTGTGTACCATCCCTTCGTTTCTCATAGCCTGAGGCTCCAAGGGCTGGACAACTCAACGTGGTGTGTGCTTAAAATCCTATATAGACAACAACTGCAAGCCAGTAAAATGGAATGCGGAGATTTCAAGACCCTTCAAAGTTCTTCACTTCAGGCGTCTCCAAGGGGAGTCTCCTCAACTGAATTATATAAAGCTCATCAATTCCACGTTCTTGAACAACCTTGAGAAAAGAGATTTGGGCTTTAAGATTGGACACATCTACTGTGGCTGTCCAACTTGGCGGACGACCTCATGCGTTTCTTGCTGCAACAATGCCACAGAACTTTCAGGAAATGTTAAATGTAAGTCTCAATTATGCTAATAAAAACAAAGATATGTCATCCTCCCCAGAATCAGTTTCTTAGAGCTGAATCTTGTAAATATCAATAAAGGCAAACAGAGCCTGTCTTTACTTAGTGGAACAATAAATGGTGAATTATTCAAACTCCCTGGAAGTGACACATCTTGGCATTATAAGAACCACTATAAGATCATCACCATCATTATAGATACGTATTCGTAGTTGGTCGGAAGAAACCCTTCATTCCTGGATGGGAGCTGGTCTGGCCGGTGAAGTGGTGACGAAGCCCAAACTTTGCTACAAAAATCTAACACACCTTTTCGTCCTTCCAAGATTCCCTATGGCCTGGAATGAGCGGTTTCATATACCAGCAGAAAGATATACCAGGCTCAATCAATTCAAGGAAACTCCTCAAGCATGATTCATCCCTTCCAGAACGGACAACTATGAAGCACTCTTCCTTCTTCTTTAGTGGCTCTTCCCATCGAAGCCACCGTACATATTAAAATGCTACTTCTTCACCGACTTGTTTCAAGCAAGATGGAATTGATAGACAAATTGCTATTCGCCACTTGCTACCAAATTCCCCCTCATCATAGCTGGTTCATCGCTGTATCTTCCTTATTGCACCAATACAATCTTCCAAGTGCACATGATATTATTCAAATGTGCCAAAAGAGATCTGGGGAGAGTAAAGTCGCTGTTGCGACCATTATTCGATAAGTTGAAGTCCGAAGCTGAACTGAAAATAATTTGAAAATTTAATCTACAGGCTTGCCAACCCTTTTCTGTGCATCAAATCCTGGGAAGATACCGGCCGAATAAAAGGACCCTCCAACGTCTATAATTAAAGTAAAAAGCCCGCCTCCTACTGGGACTTACAACACTCCAAGGAAAAAACCGTGCAAATTTATCACATACAAGTTCACATGGTACATGCCGACTCTGCATGATGGTGTGAACACGATTCCACTTTCTCTAAAATGTTCGGCCCTAAACAAGAAAGGAATGCCATCATCTGTGATATAGGACTTGATTATTATTGCTGCCGCCCTCTGGAACGTGGGAGGAGATTAATACCCATGAGTACATTTAACAACCAACTGATCCTGATGCCTCTTATTTTCATGCCCAGTATCCCTGGTTGTCAGGAGATATCGAGCAAAATGGAGAAATCTTTCCAAGCAACTCAAACTCCTGTTCTTATCTTAACATTCCCCCAAATCACAATAAAAGATCTACACTTTTAAAACAATAGAACATAGAGACCCCAATCCGTCTGTTCTCATGTGCAGCACTTTAGAGCTTTTTTTTTTTTCCCTTCATGCTTTGCTTTTGCCTCTTAACAACATTTGTTTGCATGTTTTGCTCAAGCTCATTCATCTGCTCACTGTGAACATCATGCAGGCTGCATTTTTGCACACATGTAACTTCATCTGCTGTAAAACTATTACGCATGTTCTTGGCGCAGTGATATACTGGTACTTAAACTGCTCATGAACGCATCTAGTATCTTATTACTTTGTTAATTATGAGCTGTATGCTGTTATTGTGATAACCATGAGCTAGCACCATTTGTAACACCTCTCAATTACAAAAGGTTTGAGTGATTAAATATGACAGACTGACAGAAACCCCCCCTGAACTTATTCTTAGTGCCGCAATTGTGCCTTAAGGAGAGAGGGGGCCAAACAAGTTTGTACAGGGGTCAAATTTGTAAATTATCCAATAATGTTTGAAAAGCACACCATATTATGTGTCAACCATAAGGATTCAAAAAGGTTAGTTTTGTAATATGTACAACACCCCTAAAAGTTTCAGAGTTATAGCTAAAAACATCAACAATCAATAAAAAGGGTCCCTTTTAGTTTGTACAGGGTCAAATTTTAAAATTGCTCCGATTTTGGATAAAAAAACATGGTCAATTAATTTGTTGAGCTCATAGGATCAATTAAGAATAGTTATGAGTGGCTCAAATGCCTTGCTTGAAAATTAGGGGGTACAGATCAAGCCCCATTGAATGCATGGACGTTGACCTGCTGTGCCCCCCCCACCCCCCCCCCCCCCCTACCAATCGGAAACTAAGCATTTAGACAGTCAAAACATTCCTATTTATCCTATGAACTCCACCAATTTTGCAATTTTATCCAAATCGATCACCTTAAATTTGACCCCTGTACAACTGAATTGATCCCTATTATTGATTTTTGCTGTTTTAGCTATAACTCTGAACTTTAGGCTGTACCTATTACAAACTATACATTTTCTGATCCTTATGGTTAGACCATAACATGGTGTGCGTTCAACATGATTGGATCAATTTACAAAATTTGACCCCTGTACAACCTTTGTTTTGGCCCCCTCTCCTTAAGGCACACTTGCTGCACTAAAGAATCAGGTTTCAGGGGTTCGTCAGTCTTTCAACATATTTATCACTCACCTTTTGTAGCTGAGATTGTTACCATGTGTGCTAGCTCCAGGCTATGAATGCATGAACTGAGATTGGTCACTTGTCAACGCATTTTATCTTGGTCTCTGTTTTGCTAATTTGTTACTTACCTGGACTGATACTTGGTCCTTTGTTGCCCATATTGACTTCTTGTTGCCCGTTATGACATAACAAACCCAAGAGTTTTGTGCTCCTAGAAGGGGGACTACGATCAACCAGACCAACCTATGTTGGTAACACACGCGGAATCTCTGCTCTTCAGGTGTTTACACATGCAATATATTTTAAATAGAGTCTGGTGACTTTGAATACATTACTAGTAATTGCTCATTTTACTGTGGGATAACTTATTAAACTATAAAGGCCTTGCTTAATAAAAGTTTATGGCACCTTCTTCAAAAATTTAAGTTTTGATAAGATTCAAGGAAACTATTTATACATGTAAGGAATATTAGGAACACTACTAAGATAAACAAAAGCCTTTTAGGAACTGCTTGAAGGAATTAGGTAATTAAAGAGACGGCAAAATCTATCCTTTTCAACTGTTTAATAACAAGAAAAAAAAATTCAATCTTGAAATTTCGCATTGGCATTCAGCCCATTTAAACAAATCAAGATTACAATTGAATTTTGTACTGTTTCCATTATTAGATGTGTTTATATCATCAATTAACATGTCTACCATGGAGAAATGGTAGTATGTGTTACACGAATAAATAGTTTCAAGAAGAATTGGGCCACCAAGGCATAAAGTTTGAAAAAGTCTATTCCTCATTGTGTTCTACAAACACTAGGCAGTACAAATTCCACTTGGCAAATCAATTTTCCATGGAATCAAAAGAAGATTTGCCCTTGGGACTCATTTGTCCATATTACATGTAATGGGTTAGTAATTGGACCATTTATGTCATCTGTTAGCTAGTGACAGGTCCATTTAAAATAGTTTATTCAGCAGGCCCGTTGCATTTTTATTTAGTTTATTCCGGGACGTGCATTGGGCCATCAATTTCGAATCTTGTTAGTATCTTGCCCATTTCACAAGTGTTTTTCCAGTATTTGCCTCATTCCAGAATACAGTTATCACTAATGCAACCAGTGTATATTAAAAAGTCTCAAAATTGGTTAGAAAGAATAGAAACCTTATCAGACACATTGATTTGTTTCAGAAGATCAGATTCGATAGCCACGTTTTGAGATAAAAGATTTCACTCAGTTTAAAACATGGAAACAGTTTTTTTCGCCGTACGAACAGCGATCTGTCTTTATGTAGTAAATAGTCCTTTGCGTTATGATTGATGACATTGTTTAAAATCTTAGGGGAAATGCATATCAAAACATATAATTTATTTCATTTATTTTTCTGTATAAGTGTTGATTACAAAAATAATAATGTACTATCGATGTTGCAAATAAATGTTACGGTAGAGTACATCGAGAGAAAAAAAGAAAAACCTAATGTTTGATCATATGAGAGTTTTACTCATAGACATGACAAACTGCATGGCAACTATTTGCATTATCTTACATTAATTTCAGTACAGTGAAATGATTATCACTTGAATTTTTCTCTACAATGCTTAACATGATAAAAAGGTATCCCAATAAAAACCAATACATTTTTAATGTTTTCACATGTTGTGATTGTTATGTTTGTGAATTGACTTTGCATTTTTAAAACAACTTAAGGAAGGGAATTACATTTTAATTCCTGCCATTGTCAAAATAATAATTTACTATTAGATTTATTTATTTGAAACAATTAAAATGGGAGTTTACGATTAAACAAATCGTTAGTAATTCACACCTTATTTGTATTTCATGGGATCATACATCCAATGAGTTTCCTAAAGTGTAACACCCCCCTGCAACACCGATGGTTACTTTCTAGTGGTCCATAAGAGGGTGATCTGGGTAGGAGGAGTCGGTTGTAATAGAGTTAATTCAAACCCTGACCACACTCTCCCAGGGAGTCCCCTCTGTGTATCCACCATCAAAGGTCAAACAAATAGTATCGAATAGCTTACCAGGAAAATATCATAGAACTGTTCGAGCCTCCATGGAGAAGATGTCTGCACCACATTATCTAACTCACAATGGTATAAAGAATGTGTTCTAAAAGTTTACAAACGGCTGATGTGAGAGAACGATGCGAAATTGGAAGGTAATGATCATTCGCCACTCTTAAATAAGGAAACAATTATGGGCATGCAGCCAGTCCTGTGGTATTCAAAGACATTTGGTAGATGGTTTTTAGGATAGGAGCGAAATTGGAAGCGCACAATTTGAGAATACGTGCTGATATTCCATCTAGTCCGGGATCTTTTTGCGGTTGCAGAGTTTTAAGCAATTTTCGACACCCTATGTTGTAACTTGAATATCCTCTGGTAGCTCTGGTATGTACACGTCCTAGATCTGGAACACTACTTGTATCCTCATGGGTAAAGACTGATTGAAACTGTCTATCAAGTGCATCAGCTTTTTCTTTTGGAGTAGCTGCAATGCCTGTGTCATTGTAAAGTGTGCTTCCCCCTGCCAAATGCCTTCTTGACGTGAGGACTTTACAAATCAGAAGGAACTGTGTATTATGAGCCAAAAGGCGGTTCTCCAATGACATCTGAAACAGAATGCTTGTAGGCGCGACGGAAACTCCTGTCAATGGTGCGGGCGTAATATTTTAATATTATCCCACAGCTCAGGGTCTCCAGTACGCTTTGCCCTGTTGTAAAACCTCTGTTTACGACGTATGGCACAGCGGATGGAATAGCTGTCAACCAAAAAACCAACGGAAGATTGTAGTTGGAAGGAGACATTTTGCTTAGCTTCTTGAGCTCTACAAATTCTGCCTTATTTCCCACAGGTTCCCAAAGACTATGAGGAAACACCTGTTATCGGAAACTCCTAAGCCTGGGAAATATCCATCTAATCCCAAGAGCTATAGACCAATATCAGTCCTCAGCCATACCTATAAGCTCTTTTAACTCTCCTGCTCAACTGCATCGCACCTGTGATAGACGAACACCTCATACCAGAACAAGCAGGTTTCCGGCCAGGCAAGTCAACAACAAGCCAAGTACTCAATCTATATCAACTCAACACATCGAGGATGGTGTCGAGAAGGGTTTGGTAACCGGAGTCGTGCTTACTCCATAAGATTCTGCAACTCACCAAGGACATCCACTAGAGCCCATCAAAGATTTGCTTGCAAACAGGATGTTCAAATATAAATTGTATATGCAAATATACCGTTCTGATGCTATCCACTAGGAAAGCGATAGACTCCTTTCGGACCTAAACATATAGATGATATCTATCGCTCCTCTGCCAACCCAGGCTTGATAGCTCAGTTGGAAGAGCGCCGTTCTAGCAATAAGAAGGTCGCCGGTTCGAATCCGGCCAAGCGCACTTTTTTAACACTTGTGTGCGCTGCACAGACCTTGCAGAATTCAGTGAAGCAGCCAGACATTGCAACCACCTCTGGCTGAGGTTTGAGAACCACTGTGTTTGGATACGATAAGAAGAATTGTGGGTACTAAATTTGGGTAAGAAACCGCGTATTGCATACACAGTAAATTAGGAATCCAAAATGTTATCTCTTCCACATAATAGAACGATGTTTAAAGCAATACCAGCACATTTTTAAGGGCGTCCCCAATTATCCTAAAGAAGGAATTTTGTAATTAAAACAATATCGGGGATCACGATAATTTCAACACGGCTGGTGTTCATATTCCATTTCAATATGAATAGCTGGGAAATCGCCAAGTACAATGTCTATGTTCATTACCATTAGTTGTTCAGCTTGGATCTATAATTCAAGGTATTTTAGTGGTGCACTATTCTCAATGGACGGACAGAAATTTGGCGTTTCCAGCTCCGCCGTAAATTACAATCGGATATGCCCCGATCTAATTAAAAGTCGCTTCTTTTATTACAACTAGCACTTTGAGCATACCATTCGTAGTTTATTTACTGACATTACAAACACTACTGTGCAAAAAATTTCAAATTTTTGAACATTGGGGCGATCTTCACAAAAATGAATGCCAGTATAAAAATTGCCTGTGAAATATGCCCGCCTGCATTGTTTACTGGAATCTATGCATAATTTGTACACCATTGATCACTGATATTCGGGGGAAACTAAGTGACAGTTTATTCATTTTTCAGAAAATGGCCAATTTCACCCTGGAAGCGGCGGGTTGTGGAATTAAATATTTTTAAATTAATTTAAAAAGGGTTTTGTCTCCCCCTCCAGAATTTGCTATTGATCTACGACCCAGAGTCTAAAACTTAATTTTATATTTGGGTTTGTATTTCCAGAAAATCCATTCAAGATACAGGCCTAGCAGAAATGGAGGACAACATTGACTTGAATAATCTTGAATTTCACGAGAAACTGGGAGAAGGTGCCTTTGGAACAGTAAACAGAGTGACATTCAAGGAAAACCATACAACGGCTATCGAGCCCGGCATGCAAAAAAAGATCACCTCCCTGAGAAGTGAAGAAGTCGAAATAATGCGAAAACTTCAGCACCCACATATAGTCAGATTGATAGCTTTTTATAGCATGGACCAATCAACATGATTCTTATCGAGTACGCAAGAAACGGTTCACTACATAAGTATCTTTCAAATGAGTTCAACCACCTACCAGAAGACTTGATGCGCAAATGGGCAAAGGAATCGGCACTGGCAATACAATATCTCCATAACTGTAGATGCTTGCATAGGGACATCAGCCACACCTGTCTCTATTTGAAAACACGTACCCCCCTAAAAGCTTTGCGCACTTGACTTGCAAGAGAAATAGATCACACTGTAACAATCTATCAGAAAGGATCTTATCAGTACATGGCACCAGAAATAATCGGAACCGACGATAGAAAAAAGGCAACGTATTCAATCTTCACTGACATATATGCCTACGGAATGTTGTTACTGGCAATTTGCTCGCGTAGACCACCATTTCATGGCATGAATTTTGGATATGTTATCTATCAAGTTGGCAATGGGAAAATACGACCAGCAATGCCATTGAACTGCCCAAAAGATCTATCGGAGTTGATGAGGCGATGCTGGAATGTTGAACCAACGAAACGACCCACCATCGATGCAATTTTAGGAGGTAAACTAAAACTTGATAAGTTCTTTGAATATGGGCAGGGCAAAAAAAGTAAACCCAGCAGCCCACCAGTACAATTAAAGGCTGACTCAGAGATTTTCAATATTTTTTATGCTTAGAAAATAATAGTCAACTATGGAACCAAAGATAGTCTCCTACAATGCTCAATTCTAAATTTGAGATGAAACGGTAGGATGACCTGGTGAACAATATTTCGGATGCGAAATTTTACAAAGTTGTGAGTTTTTCTAACTATGAAGACGATCGATTGGAACTTTATCTATTCAACATAATTTGCATGTGGAAAACCCAAATTGAGGGCGCCCTCACGGGAAATCTCTGAGTCATCCCCTAGACACCGCGTCTCTCATGGGGCAAAAGATGTAGATTTCCGGACTGCAATACCCGCACCCGTCATTGAATTTTAGAAATTTTCCAAATGCAAAGGTGGCTCTTGGTATTTCCAATTTGGGACAAGCACGGTCCGTTCATACTTTACCGCATCTGCGTTGCGGCGAGTTGCGGTGCCAGACACTATGAGCTAGTAAGATCTCAGTTACCTTGGCACAGTTCAGTAGCTTTCATTCACCATGTATTTACAAAATACACCCCCTGGTTATTTTGGTATGATATATGATACCCAGATCACACAAGGTCAGTTCATGTCAAGTATGTACAAGTACAATCCATTGAACTGTGTCTTTGGTGGATGAGCATATTGTAACTCATAGTGAGAATTGCAGTCTCTACCTAGAATACCGCATTGCGATAATGAATTTAAATTAATTTCGAATGGATTTACGGAGCGGTGGGATGAGTTGCGGCCTAAGTGATCGAAATATTGGCAACACAACTCACCGCAACGCAGCTGCGGTAAAGAATGGATGGGCCGAGTCCCATTTCACATGGTTACCGACCATGCCAAACCTCATTCAGTCCCTAACTCGACAAAAGGTACAAAAGGTATATAATCACACTTCCGTTCAAAGTAGTGAGTTCCTGCATCAGTTGAGCTTTTTTTTTGCCCACGAAAATCCTTAACTTAGCATGTTAAGTATTGTAAACTTCTGGCAAATTTGGGCGATTTTGCGGGTGATCAAAAACACTTCCATTTGATATTTGTACCCATAACGATGTCAACAGTGCAAGATTTCTTCCTCCCAAGAATATCGTTTTTAAAATAGTCAGATTGAGTAGATAGTCGCCAATATATCAGGTCTTAACATATATCCAATCAACAATTCACAAATCAGCAAAAACACAAATTCCATCAAATTCACCAAAATATTCCAAGTTTCCTCCAGCTACTGACTCCAGCATCGGCTGTATTTACATGTCTCAATGAATCATGAACATTGAGGTTACCAAATCTATTTTAGGCCCATTTGGTCATTGCAATAATTTCCCAAGTAATGAAAATAATTTCCCAGAGGGTAAAGGACAGCGGAGATGATACTCAGCCAAAGGATGTTGTAAGCTGTGCCCGGGGCAAGGTAAAGGATTAAATCATTTGACTGTAATTGCAGCTAATGCTATGTTAGGTAATAATCATTTAAAAATTTGGCCGTGCCACATCCATGGTTAGAATACTTTGGCTTAAGTGCAACAGACCGTATTCAAATAGCGTCAGCCAACACAGACATGTGGTGGACAAAGTTGAACATACATTCCAGGACTACAATACATTAAGCTGTCAATCGATCCATGTTTAGCGATTGCAGAGGGGTCATTGACAGGTGAATGTATTGTAGTACTGGAATGCGTGTATCTTGTCCACCAACATGGCTGGCTATTGAATACAAAAAAAAAAAAAAAAAAAATATTTCCCGGCTATTTCACATTGGAAGGCCGTTTCCAGCAGCCGTTGAATTATTATCGGGGATCCCCGATAATAATTATTCGAGTACAAAATTCCTTCGTTTGTGACACATAGACATTTTCGAGCTTAACCATTCACAGGTATAGTTTACTAGCCAGTTACCAATGCAACCGTGTAAAAATCTCCAAATTTTTGAAAAATTGGGGGCGCCCTTCAAAAAAATGTGCTAATATTGCTTTAAGCTGTCAATCGATCCATGTTTAGCGATTGCAGAGGGGTCATTGACAGGTGAATGTATTGTAGTACTGGAATGCGTGTATCTTGTCCACCAACATGGCTGGCTATTGAATACGGTCTATTGAAACAGGCGTAAAAAAGGAGACCTCCATGACAGAATGTCAAGGCTTGAACGGTAACATATACGGAATAAACCTTGATCTCGACGAGCCTTTTGGGTACACATGCAGTACTGAAACAAATGATGAATGCAGCACACAATAGAGAACACAATAGCCAGATGACCAGTGGGACGCTCTAATTCACCATACCTGCATCGTTTTTACAGAAATGGTCACTAATATGGCAAAAAATGTTGAGATATTTATGCAAATGAGGTTACAAAATATAAAGAACACAATTGTACTTTACTGGTCTTTAGCTTCTTGCTCTGAAAATTACTGATTAATGCCGTTTATTTTGAACAGCACTTTCTGTACGGGAACTGAGAAAGCAAACTCTTCAACAGCATCAAGTGCAAATAATGGCAGCAGAAGGTGGTGGCGCTAGAGGTAATTAATGAGACAATAATTTGATGTGTAAAACTGTAAAGATTAATTAACATCCTCGAGAAATATAAATATGACTGACTTAATCACAGTAATAAAATCGTTTTGCATTCATATTCATCTTCTCTTTTATCTTCAACGTATGCAGCACTTTCTGAATGGGGATCAGTGAAGCAGACTCTTCCACGGCATCACAATAAGCCAAAGATTTCAACTCTTCCACAGCATCAAGTGGAGCCAGTCTTGCAGACCTTTTCACAACAAACGAAGCAAACTCTTCCACAGTGTAGAATGGAGCCAGTGCCACAGCAGACTCCTCCACAGTCTCAAATGGAACCAGTCTTGCAGACCTTTTCACAGTATAATGGCAAACCAGCGAACCGAGACTCTTTCACAGTCTCAAATGGAACCAGTCTTGAAAACTTTTTCACAACATCACCTGGAACCAGTGAAGCAGACTCTTCAACAGTATCAAAAGGAACCACTGTTACATTATCATCCACAGCATAAACAAGAACCAGTGTTGCAGAGTTTTCCACAGTATCGAATTGACTCAGTTAAAGGGACACCTCCGCCATACCAAAGGGATCCAGTTATGAACACTCTTCCACCGAATCAACCAGCTAAAAGGGGTAATGAAGGTGAAACAGGTGATTAGAAAATTATGCATTATCTAAGCATACACCAATCCGGTTTTGCACATTCCAACATCACACTGACAGCAATAGTGTGGGTGGGGCCTCCAGCTTGAATTCATCCAAAATGTGCCGATTAAGCATGGATTTTGAATTGTACATATTCAAGCGTGGTACAGATGTTATTGGGAAGGTTTAGGGTTGGAAGCCACCAGTAATGCCGGTGTTCTATAATAGATTTTACCCCTGTAAGTTTTCTTGCTTTCAGGTACCTGAAGGCTACCTGAAGCAGTAACAAAATCTATAATAGCTATTATAGCACAGCAGATCAATTCCCAACATCTGCTTGTATTTGTACGTCCTGAAATGCCATTTTTTGCCACTTTTCAAAAATCACAGAGCAGACCCTTGCCTTGTTTTTAGGGGGAAATTTCCCCTAGATCCAACAAGACAAATAATGCTACCTCCTTTTTTGCGGTGATCGTCAGGTCCAGGGACGTTAGGGATGTAGACAATATGACGTGACGTCACTTTGGCAGACACCAATAGAACAGGCAGACAATCAGAATTTAGAGCCTGGGCTTTTCCAACTATACTATAAACATGGGGCTAATCCTATAGATTTGTGACATTGGATGTCACGTTGGCAGACACCAATAGAGCTGGCAGACAATCAGGAATTTAGAGCCCGGTGTGAAAGCAGATAGAGTACGGCAGGAGCCAGGAGCCATAGGCCGGGGGGGCTCCATAGGACGATAACGGGAAATAAAGATGAAACTAATGTTGCATGGAAGAGTCAACTGAATCGATTGCACTATTGTGCACCATTGTTCTCGGACTTTGAGTACGCCGGACCATAAGTACTTCTACACCGGGCTTTTCTAATCCTATAGATGATGTGACAAGTGATGTCACTTTGGCAGACACCAATAGAACTGGCAGACAATCAGAATTTAGAGCCCGGGCTTTTCTAACTATGCAAATTGATGAATGCGCCATTCAGTAATGTGTAGTTATTGTCAAGACCAACCCAAAGAGACCCGTCACTAATCGGCTTATAAGCAAACCTTGTAAACAGATAATAATAATAATAATATATTGGCTTTTATAAAGCGCCATTTCATCAAGATCACAGCGCTGTTGCCTATTATTATTACGCTGCCGTCAGGAAATCGTCACAATCATTTCACGTCGGCTATATATAAGCTAGTTTAGTTTACTCTTAGCCGCTAAGTGTAGCTGCAGCTGTTTGATCCTATGTAGATGGTCTCTTTATTATTGGCCTGGGCTTTTCAAACTATGCAAAATGATGAATGCGCCTAACAGTAATGTGCAGTTATCTTCAAGACCAACCCAAAGAGACCCGTCACTAATCGGCTTACAAGCAAACCTTGTAAACAGATGCCACGTCAGCTATATATAAGCTAGTTTAGTTTACTCTTAGCCGCTGAGTGTAGCTGCAGCTGTTTGATCCTATGTAGATGGTCTCTTTATTATTGGCCTGGGCTTTTCAAACTATGCAAAATGATGAATGCGCCAATCAGCAATGTGCAGTTATCTTCAAGACCAACCCAAAGAGACCCGTCACTAATCGGCTTATAAGCAAACCTTGTAAACAGATGTCACGTCAGCTATTATTAAGCTATTCTTAAACAGCTGTTTGAAAATGTAAGCAATTCCATTGCCTGATGCCCGGGTTCAATTCGTTTAATTGAACCCAGGTAGTACGCGCTGCCTATTGAAGTTCTTTTTAGGTGGAAAGAGCCTCGCGTCATACCGCCGTTGTGATACATATGTGCGCGCCTGCCAACGTTGCGTCTCGTTGCGTATGATCATGGCTTTCAGAGGGTTGTTCGATTTGTTTTCACTGGGTGATGGCACAGTTGTATTTAAGCTGAAAGTATCCCGAAATTGGAATAAAGATGGACTTAAATGATGATTGCTGTTTAGAATGAGAATAAAGGTATGATTTTGGTTACCGGTACTCTCTTAGAGAAAGGAACCCCGCGACACCATTATTTTTGCGTGGAAAACTTGGCCTCCGGCCCCTCGTTCTTCCACTTAAAATAAATGGTATCGCCTTGGGTTCAATTTGTCGTAAAGAGAGTACCGGTTCCCAAAAATCATACCTTTATTCTCTAAGTTTAGTTTACTCTTAGCCGCTGAGTGTAGCTGCAGCTGTTTGATCCTATGTAGATGGTCTCTTTATTATTGGCCTGGGCTTTTCAAACTATGCAAAATGATGAATGCGCCAATCAGCAATGTGCAGTTATCTTCAAGACCAACCCAAAGAGACCCGTCACTAATCGGCTTATAAGCAAACCTTGTAAACAGATAGATTGTGGGGTTAGAGAGATTTCCCGTTTTGACCCCCTCCCGATGAATCTGTATTGAAAGAACCAAAGAAGGAACCCCCATCTTTGCCCGGATCTGGCAAAATTGTGACTAAGTGGCATTGATCGTACCTCAAAACTTATGCATAAACATCAAAAAAAAAGGAGGTTAGAGCAACTGACCCGTAATGAGCCGTGGGACATGAATATGTGAACACCCTGTATGACACTTGGGTCAGGGGTCTTATGAAAAGTCTATTTGAGTAATCAGGCACTCTGCAATATTTTAAATCGGACTTTGGATTCAAAATCTGTGAACACCCATATGGCCAGGCACCTGACAATCACTGTGACCAAACAAAATCTTAGCACATACGAACCGGGGGGGGGGGGGGGGGGGTGGGAGGAGACAAAAAGGGTGGTTTGCAGAGAGTATGACCTCTATTGGACCCTATGGTCAAACTGAACACCCTAGTGTGAAACTGGGTCCAGGGTGTTCTTTTGCCCAAGCAGCCAAGTGTTTGGCTCTAATAGTAGTATTTGAAGCCAACAAGAAGTGTGTCGGAGAAAGAAGAAAATCCACACCAAAACAAGACATAGCCGTGTACACACAGGCTGGTAATGAAGGCCAATGCATTCTTGAATATTATTGCTTAGGTTTACACAAATGCAAATTGGCAAAAGGTTATTTTGGAGGCATTTTTTTTCTTCAATTATCACGTTGGTGGGGGAAATATCAGAAACTAGTAAGAGAACAAATCAATTGATTGAAGTCCAATATTGTTTATTTTTAGTAAACCCAGGAGCATCCCTGACTTTTTAATTCCAAAATAATTATCTCGACTATTTTTAGTTGCTGTTGATTTTTGGATACCTTAGTGCCCCAAGTGTATCCCTGTGCTGGATGGATACCTATTGAAAAAGTACACACGCTCAAGTTACGGGGGGTCCCTTTTTTGAATTTGACAGGGGGTATAGGGGAGACAAGACTTACCATTAATCCCATGTGCATTTCTTTATTGGAAGGTTTATGTTGATATTTTTGCGTTATGAATGGGGTAAATCAATGAACTTTTATTTTTCTGGCATTAATCAGATGACCATTTTTTTATACCAGATCCAAGATTACCAGGAATAAGATAATTCAGAGCGCGCCTCTGTTGATATTTGTTGGCCAAGCCTCCAAGTAGGAAACACGGGCCTGTGGAGGAAACGGGGCCTTGTATTTAGACCGAGGTTGTCTGCACACACACATGCATGCATCAGTCAGAGTGATCAGAGGAGTAGTAGAGCATGAGAGTGACATGAGGTAGCATGGATGTGTAGTATGTTGCTAATTTTTGCACCTTTTAAGGGAAACTTTATTTTGAACAATGGTAGGTATAAGTTTTGTAGGTGAACTTATTTCTGTGGTGCTATGTGGCTGTGTTGTTTTTTGCTTAAAGTGTTATTACGTGTGTGATAAAATAGGGACTTAAATTCATGATCATGATGATTCAACATAGCCCACTGTGTACACAGTGTAAAACCGGACTACCATGAAACAAGTACATTAATCAGTGCATGATCAGTACACGACTTGCGTTCATGGACATGGTTCTGCCTCCGATTCATGGAGTTTCATGAGAATTTGTGGGCACTAAAACAATTTTAAGCATGAAATCTGATCACTTATTGCTGTTTGTGGAAATGGGAATGTCTTGTAGGTTCATGCCATGGTTCGATTGCTATATCCTCGTCCCCAAAGGACCCCAGATTTTTACCGGAAGTTGTCAAAATTTGGTATCAAAACTTCAAAACAGAGAAAGGAAAGCTACTATTTTCTCATTACCCTGTGAAATCTTAGGGCTGAAGGATGTTTGGGTTGGATTTGCAAAAAAAGCCATTTTTTACAACAACTGGCATTATTATTTTACGTCAGGTACTATATGGGGATGACAAAATTATGTTTTTAGCTCTCACTTTAAAAACGAATTGAAATATGGCACAAAAACTTTACAATGGGGGTTTCGGTTTTTTTTGGGGTGATGAAGGCCTTCGATTAAAAGGGATAAGGATATAAATAAGCAGTGATTTGCTAATTCAAAACATCAAAAAAATCATCAAAATTAATATTTTTGCATTTTTGTTCCTGGCATGGATATGCGAAACATAACCTGCAAGTCGTTGCCTTGTATTAAAGAAAAGGCCCAGGAATTTTTATCTGATTCTGTAATTATATACGGGCGTATCAAAATTCTGACTTGAGATCAAAAAAAAAAAGCCCTTTCCCGGTGAATAATCCTGACTTTAAGCGTGATATTTTGCCATGAGCAATACCGGATCAATATGTTTGACCTCAAACAAACATTGATTTTGTGTGCGGCCCGCCAGCTATAGCTGGCAGGACCACGTAGCAATCCGTTGTGCGTGATGTATGTGTGGATGTGTGTAGTGTGTGTGTTGTCACAAATGTAAATATGCAGAACGTTTTTTAAACATGGTTCATTCTTATCTGTGCAAGCTAGTTTATAATAGGAAGGGTTTTGGCCCTGGCAAGGCTTTTGCCCCTGAGAAAAGCAACACCAAGGCGTGCATGTGCCACTGGGCAGCAAGTTTTACCACTCATCAATGTTATGGGGTTTGGGATTCAAACCCATGTCGATGGTTCTTCAGGAATGAACAAAATGCAATGGAATGCACATGCGTCAACACATTTTTTAACACTGCTGCATGTAAAACAATGTAGGTTAGACATAACTGGATGAAGAGTTGTAATTTGTTGTTTAAATACCTTTCAACAATTTAAAATGTTATGGATAAGCAAAGTCAACAATTTGAGAAACTTTTCTGTGCAACAAAAAAACTCCAAAGGAAATGTCTCAAAAGTTAATGAAGGGACCATTCTCGCATTTAATTAAAGTAATAAATTGACAAGAATAATTTATAATATGAAGGCCAATTAACAAGACAGAGTGAGGGTTGTTGGCTCTAGCCACCAGGCATTGACCGGATGACTGAATTTAAAATGAAATGCCAGCATGTGATATAAACATGAACCGCTGCATCTCAACACACATGCATGCAGTATGTACGTCCCACTTCTGGGCAGAGGCCAGCATAATATGTATCAGGTGAAGCGATTCTTCTGAAAGTCACATTGTTTTCATACAAACGGCGAAAAAAAAAGTACTAAGTGCGAGAATTATTTTCAAAGCAGAATATTTACTCACACTAAAACTGTCATGAGTGAGTGGCTGCCAGTTTCAGAGTTTGGCGGTTTTTTCAAAGGTCGAACACGAGTTCGTTTGTTGGTCAACCAAACACACCGGGGATTCTTGTTCTGTAGTATTGTCCTGTTGAGGTCTTGTAAGTAATGCTACAGAGTCCTGTTTGAGGTACGTTTGAAAAAAAAAATCTTGACGATGTCAGATACATAAAGGTTGGCATTTTCTTATTGTTGATACCAAGCTCATGTACAGCGGCATAAACCTTTACGTTTAGCTGAATATACGATGATAATGTCCAAAGGTTAAAAGAAGAATGAAAGACAAAAGGTTATGGATCAGGAAGAACTAGGGGTAGGCCTAGTTTCTAAGCTCATTTTTTGAACGATGAAATTGGGGGAAGATTACCTTCTTTCCCTCTCTATTTTCTTTCTTTTCATTACCCTTCCCCCCAAAGTTTGCATGGGCTCATCTAAGGCCTCGGTGGGGGTGGGGGGTCAACACTAATGGTTATATATGGGCGATGTACATCGGAAAGGAAAGCTAAGAACGGGGACCAAGCAAGCGTCGTGAACAGATAGATCTTGTCATGGTAAGTTCAAAAACACAGTTAAAGTCCCATAGTGTTGCCTATGAAGCTATTTTGAGCGGGGGGGGGGGGGGGGCAGTAGGAAATAATGAACAGTCAGCTGCAGGGTTAAGTTCAATGGGAAGGCTGACGAAAATAAGTGCACAAACAACTAAGGCTATCTGAATCTTCAGCTATGAAGTGAGTGGTAACTAGTCTACGACTATGGTGCAAAATTCAGCATCTGCTTTGCCGATGTTTAGTGTTGTTTTTACAGGTAGTAGCGATCAATAGCCACACCACTGGATAAAACAATAGCAGCTTTTGTGACCTGTGACAGGTATTAGAAATGATAGCTGCTCTTTTCTCCAACATAGTGAGGTTATTTTGTTACATGTTAAGTAAATGCGGTTATCAGCTGTAGGCCCTGACTCTGACATACCGTCCCATTCCCTCTATCAACCCACCCCACCTAACAATTATGAAATGTTCATAGTTTGATTTTCCAAGTCAGGTTGGAAGAAGAGAGGATGGAGTAGATTAAGTTTTGCAAGTAGGTTGATGTGACTATGTTTAATTTTTATATTACCCATGACCCAAATAAGTAAAAATCCTGTATTTCACAAAATTATGATTCCTGAATTTTTGAGAATAGATAAATTGAATCCCGGTTGTTCAATAAGATTGATATTGATCACTTTTTCAAGTCCTTGTGGAATGCCTTTTTATATGAAACCCAACATGACTATACTTCGATGAAGTTCGAAAAAGACCACCCATATGGGGGGGTCGTCGTGAATTTTTGGGGGGTAGCCAGTGGGTGCTCACACACTACAGGTACTGGCTAACTAATACATGTGGCAACCAAAATAGCATAAAGTATTTAAAAATGGTCTCTGTGCTCCCTGTTATAGGGAGGGAATTCATTTTGTTAAGGTGAAAATTCAAAACTCAACCATAAGTTGACCGGTAGGTCATGGTTGTTGGATGGCATTTGCCAAGTAATAGAAGAAAAGGAAAACTGGTCCGTACCGAAAAGACGGGGCGGAATCAGTATACAAACCGGTGCTTTACGTTGACATTTGATTATAAATTTATTCAAATAATAAATATTATTCCAGGTGTTAGAGAGCGGGGAGAGGAGTTAAAGACGCACCCGGCATTTTGTGATTTTAAACACCTTTCCCTTTTGTTTTTTTTTTTTTGTTCATTGATAACTAGATATCCTTATCAAAATTTAATGTGATCCCGGTCTTGTGGTTTTGTGTTATGAGCAATTGTTCGTTTCCCACGGTCCATTACGAGGCGACCGTTGCTTTAATTATGTCCGTTTTACGGACAGAAGACAGAAAGAAAATACAAAAATTGAGAATTTCTTACAGATGCGACCAATTTTGCACGTAAGATAGGGCCACACATGGATGTACTAAGGCTATCGGTTCAGATTATATAAAAAGCTCAACATTTTTAGATAAGTCGGGGGACGATAGGATGTGTGGATATGAAATGCCCTGTCATCTTCTAACTATTGATGTTTAAGAACTTCTTTGGTTTTTCCCATTGTTAATTTTTTTTGTTTACACTTAAGCCTTTCAGATTTTACCAAATAACTTACGAAAATTAAGTTGTTTTTAAAATTCGATACATTAATAATAATAAACAAGGGGCGGAACTCGTATATTTTACGCATCGCGTAAATACATGTCCCCGCCGAATGTTGCGATCACTCACATGTGATAAATTGAATTCAACACCATACCCCCTCCCCAATAACCGCAACACTTCCACACCCCTCACAACACCCCGCCAAACCCCACGCCCTCCCCAACACCCCACAACTCCCCAACACCCCACTCTCATCCCCAACCACCCCTTGCAACACCCCAACCCCCTCAACACCTCTCAACACCCTACCCCACTACCCTATAACACGCCTCCCCTTTCCCAAACCCCGCAAACCCATCCCCTCCAACACCCTTCAGCCCTCCGCACCACTCCCATCCCCATCCCCCAACACCCCGCAACGCAACACTCCCACCCCCTCCCCAACACCATTGCAACACCCCACCCATCCCCAACTCACCGCCCAATACCCACCCCTCCCCAACACCCCCGCAATACCCACAACCCATCCCAAACAAAAAGCAAAACAACCCACAAACCCAAAAACACTCATCATCTCCAAAACCAACAAATACCAAACACCCAACCCCTCCCCAACACCCCAACCAACTCCCCAACACCCCAAAATACAACAACACACTCGCCCCAACACACCCCCCTCCCCAACACATTCACCCCCTCCCCAACACATCACACCCTCCCAAACACCTCACACCCTCCCCATAGCATGTATTTCTGTCGCGAAGGAATTTTGCCTCTCCGATTGTCCCATTTCCGAGATACAGCAATTACGCATAGTTAATTAGCTCATTTGCATACCTCAACCGCATATCTAACACCTACTTTCAAATGCAAAAAGATGTGCCCCATGAAAGGCTATTATGCAGCGCAGGAATTTTGAGTATCCACGTTGTCCGTTCAAAAAATATAGTAATACGCTGATTTTTTGATATAATTAGCCTTCATTTGCATACTCAATTTGCCGAAATACGCCCAAAATTAATAGGCAAGAACTCTGAATCTGCTTCCTCCACCAAGTAAATCATTTATACGCCTGACAGCTATTCCCTTCCACTTCCGTTTCCTTCTATCTTTCCCAGAAAACTCCAGAAAACTTGAAAAAGGGCCTTGCAGGAAAATTCTCATAAATTATTGCAAATTAGGTACGTAAGCGAGACAGATGGAAACCCCTTGTTTTCTCCATCTTGGCCACAATCTAATTAGGGAGAACTCACCCACCCGCTTCTTTCCACCAGTTACATCATTGTCCACCCTTACGGAAACTCCAGTCTAAATGCGTATACAACATGGGTAACAAGTTTTGTAAAAGAATGAAAACGGTTTTACGAAGGACGGACGGACCGGCTCATTTAATAGTCCCCGTTCCGAACCGTTCGTGGCGGGGACAATAAACAGTGACCATATGATAATTGGCCTTTTACCTGTGAATCCTACATCTCTTTCAACAAATACAGGTACATGGGATTGGTCAGGAGGAAACCATTACAAGCTTCAAGAGAGAAAAGGAAGGTCTGTGGCTATGAGTAGCCGGCGACCCGGCCCTCCCTTATCACCTATTTACGTACCCCCTTTTTATTGCCCGCTTTTACACCTTTCACACCCAAGCCTCTTTTACCCTTCTTTTCTTTCCTGCTTTTCTTTCGAATCTTCTCGCCCCTATCTTTCTTTCCCTTTCCTTCCCGCGCTACCAATGGCGATTATAAGTAGTTGCAGGGGTGCCAACAATGGAGAGCTCTACGTTCTTGCTGGTGGTGTGGCAATACAAGACATCATTGGAGTCAAAAGATGTCAAACTCCACGTGCAAATCACCAGTTCACCGTTTACGCCATCGTACTTGGCCCGATGTTTCATCTCACGGACACGTTTGGCAGTAGATGGCACTAAGTATGTAAGGTGTTTGATACTGTGGTAAAAACCTCACTGTTTTCATAATTTGTCCCAGATGACGATCCCAAGACAAAGTGTTAGTTTGTGTGTGTGGGAGTAGACACAGAAGATGGGTTATTAGGGGACTGGGAAAGGAACATTGTCACAATTCATGCCAGTTCTGGTCATGGCCACGTAGCTAAGTTGAATGTAACATGGACATACCGATCAGGGGACATGGTCACTAATCGCGCTTTAAGCAAACCTTGTAAACAGATAGATTGTGGGGTTAGAGAGATTTCCCCCTTTTCGACCCCCTGAATGAATCTGTATTGAATGAAAGAAACCAGTCCCCCACTATGCCCCGGGGGATCTTGCAAACATTGTGATAAGGGATGATCGTACCTCAAAACTTATGCATAAACATCAAAAAAAAGGAGGGTTTAGAGAAACTGACCCGTAATGAGCCGTGTGACCTGAATCTGTGAACACCCTGTATGACAAGTGGGTCAGGGTTCTTCTGACAAGTATATTTGGATTTTGGATTCAAAATCTTGTGAAAACCCATTATGGCCCCCCCAGGCACCGACAATCAATGGACCAAACACCATCTTAGCACATACGAAACCGGGGGGGGGGGGGGGGCGGTGGGGGGGGGGGAGAAAGAAAAGAAAAAAAGGGTGTTGAGAGAGTAGACCTTATTGACCATGGTCAAACTGAACACCCTATGTGAAACTTGGGTCAGGTGTTCTTTTGCCAATAAGACAAAGTGTTTTTGGTCTACTAGTAGCATTTAGAAGAAACAAGAAGTGTGTCGGAAGGAGAAATCACACAAATACAAAGACCTAGCCGTGCTACACCCACGGCTCTGTAATGAAGGCAAATGAATTCTTGAATCTTATTGCTTAGGTGTACACAAAATGCAAATGGCAAAAGTTTATTTTGGAGGCATTTTTTCTTCAATTTATCACGTTGACATATCAGAAATAGTAAGAGAACAAATCAATTGATTGACCTGAAGTCCAATTATTGTATTATTTTTAGGGAGGGAATTCCTGTTAAGGGGAAAATTCAAAACTAAACCATACGTTGACCGGTAGGTCAGTAGTTGTATGCATTTCATTGTATAGAAGAAACGAAAATGGTCCCGACCGAAAAGAACCGGGGCGGAATCAGTATGCAACCGGTGTTTACGTTGACTTTTGATTATAAATTTATTCAAATCATAATATATATTTCAGTTATGTTAGAGAGCGGGGGAGAGGAAAGTTAAAGAGGCATTTTGTATTTCAACACTTCTGTTTTGTCACTTGATCACTAGGATATCACCCTTCTCAAAATTTAAGTTGATTCCCCGGTCCCTTTGTGGCTTCGTGTGTTACCCTGCGCCAATTGTTCGTTTCCCCCACGCGTCCCATAGGCTCACGTGCTGAATTTCTGTCCGTTACGACAGAAAATACAAATTGCGAATTTCTTACAGAAGATGCGACAAATTGCACGTAAGATAGGGCACACATGGTGGCATACTAGGCTAGCGGGTCCAGAGGATATAAAAATTCAACATTTTTTAGATAGTCGGGTGGACGAGGTGTGTGTGGATCATGAAATGCCCCCCTTTAATCTTTAACTATTGATGTTTACAGACTTCTTTGGTTTGTTCCCATTGTTAATTTTTTTTTGTTTACACTTAAGCCTTTCAGATTTTACCAAATAACTTACGAAAATTAAGTTGTTTTTAAAATTCGATACATTAATAATAATAAACAAGGGGCGGAACTCGTATATTTTACGCATCGCGTAAATACATGTCCCCGCCGAATGTTGCGATCACTCACATGTGATAAATTGAATTCAACACCATACCCCCTCCCCAATAACCGCAACACTTCCACACCCCTCACAACACCCCGCCAAAACCCCACGCCCTCCCCAACACCCCACAACTCCCCAACACCCCACTCTCATCCCCAACCACCCCTTGCAACACCCCAACCCCCTCAACACCTCTCAACACCCTACCCCACTACCCTATAACACGCCTCCCCTTTCCCAAACCCCGCAAACCCATCCCCTCCAACACCCTTCAGCCCTCCGCACCACTCCCATCCCCATCCCCCAACACCCCGCAACGCAACACTCCCACCCCCTCCCCAACACCATTGCAACACCCCACCCATCCCCAACTCACCGCCCAATACCCACCCCTCCCCAACACCCCCGCAATACCCACAACCCATCCCAAACAAAAAGCAAAACAACCCACAAACCCAAAAACACTCATCATCTCCAAAACCAACAAATACCAAACACCCAACCCCTCCCCAACACCCCAACCAACTCCCCAACACCCCAAAATACAACAACACACTCGCCCCAACACACCCCCCTCCCCAACACATTCACCCCCTCCCCCAACACATCACACCCTCCCAAACACCTCACACCCTCCCCATAGCATGTATTTCTGTCGCGAAGGAATTTTGCCTCTCCGATTGTCCCATTTCCGAGATACAGCAATTACGCATAGTTAATTAGCTCATTTGCATACCTCAACCGCATATCTAACACCTACTTTCAAATGCAAAAAGATGTGCCCCATGAAAGGCTATTATGCAGCGCAGGAATTTTGAGTATCCACGTTGTCCGTTCAAAAAATATAGTAATACGCTGATTTTTTGATATAATTAGCCTTCATTTGCATACTCAATTTGCCGAAATACGCCCAAAATTAATAGGCAAGAACTCTGAATCTGCTTCCTCCACCAAGTAAATCATTTATACGCCTGACAGCTATTCCCTTCCACTTCCGTTTCCTTCTATCTTTCCCAGAAAACTCCAGAAAACTTGAAAAAGGGCCTTGCAGGAAAATTCTCATAAATTATTGCAAATTAGGTACGTAAGCGAGACAGATGGAAACCCCTTGTTTTCTCCATCTTGGCCACAATCTAATTAGGGAGAACTCACCCACCCGCTTCTTTCCACCAGTTACATCATTGTCCACCCTTACGGAAACTCCAGTCTAAATGCGTATACAACATGGGTAACAAGTTTTGTAAAAGAATGAAAACGGTTTTACGAAGGACGGACGGACCGGCTCATTTAATAGTCCCCGTTCCGAACCGTTCGTGGCGGGGACAATAAACAGTGACCATATGATAATTGGCCTTTTACCTGTGAATCCTACATCTCTTTCACAATACAGGTAATTGGAATTGGTCCAGTAAACCATTACCAGCTTTCAGAGAGAAACCTGACGGCTGCTAGGGTTACGTGCGCTCACCATTTCATATAGTAGTTGCAGGTGCCAACAATGGAGAACTCTACGTTCCTTGTGGTGATGGCAAATACAAGACATCATTTGGGTCAAAAGAATGTCCAACTCCAGTGCAATCACCGTCCACCGTACGCCATGTACTTTGGCCTCGCCTGTTTCAATCATCATCTACAGGACACTCTTGGCAGTAGATGGCACTAAGTATGTCAAGGTGTTTGATATCTGTGGTAAATACCTTCACTGTTTTCATACTTTGTTCCCAGATGACCGACCCAAGACAAAAAGGTTTCGTTTGTTGTTTGTAGGGAGTAGACCAAAAGGATGTGTGTTATTAGGGGACTGGGAAGGACATTGTCACAATTCATTGCAGTTCGGCATGAGCCAGTAGCTAAGTTGAAATGTAACATGACTACCTCTCAGACATGGTCATCAAGCCGTAAGAAGCACATTTTGTGCTGTTATGATCCATTGTGCTTTCAGTGCAACCCAAAAATAGTTGCAAGAGATTACTCAGGCTATGAGCTCTTTACCTTCACACCCAAAATTAGAGGTGCCCGCGAAGATTGAGATCCAGACCATGGGAATGACATGTGATGCCTGACGACAACATATATGTTGCAATGTTCAAAAAAACGAGGGTCATTTTATTGATAACTCTGGTCATATTCACAAATAACGGTTCCAACAGGTACAAGTCTTAAATAAAGTGCATTGCTAAAGGAGTGTACAAAACCATACGATTTGGCCATTGCACCTAATGGATCATAGTGGTTGCAAATGGACACTCCGTGCTAATTTACAGCTTACAATAAAATGTTGCACCCTATGCAAGGCAATTCGGTATGGATTATAGACTTGATGGGGCCATGGCAAGATTCTGAACCTTCCGAATTTGAATTTTTTCAGCCCAGTTGGTATAACAATACCACATGCAAATGCAAATGGTGGCGCGCCCCGCAGGCGGAGTGCCCATCTCTCTGTCATTGGGGCGTTTGGGGCAGACTCCCTCGTATAATATTGCTGTGGGGGGATTCGCCACTTTACCTCCTCCCCCGCGAGTCTGTTTTCCTTGGCAATACTCAAACCAGCATATGCCGGTACCACATTTAATACTCCTGGGTGGAGAGAAGGCAAGCGAGGTAAAGTGCCTGCCCAAGTGCACAACACATTTGGCGACCGCGGGCTCGAAACGTCACACCTTATGCTTATGATGGAGCCGCTGATCCACTCGCACCACATTTGCGCGCCCCCTGTGACATCCAGGCATAATATCAGGTCTTATTTCAAATCTTTTGCAAAGTATTCCACTACACAAATTTGTTCATTCTTGATTGTTCCATTTCTCCCTTCTCATTAATACAGTGCCAAACAGTTAACTTGGCCTGTCATTTTGGTATATGTATTGTTGAGCTGCTTAGATTTGTTTCAAAAGTTGCAGTAAGCAGTTAAAGCCACTTCTTTCCAAATTCAAAATGCCTGTTTTGTCTCTAAATTGCTAGTGGTAGGTAAGAGAAGATACCAGTAGCTTCCCACAATGCATTGCTTCCATTGGAAGTTTTTGTACAGGTTGCCATGTGGATCGTTAGAGATGAAACGCTCTTAAAATGCAAGTTTGTGACCAGTACTGTCAATTTAGCCATGTTTCATCACTAACGATCCACATCAGTACCTGTACAAAAACCTCCATTGGAAGCAATGCATTGTGGGAAGCTATTGAAATCTTCTCTTGTGGTAGGTCATACCAACGCCGTATATTGCTTTACTTTGTGAAAAACAGACACTTAAGCATTTTAAAGCGGTCTTGAAGATGCCATGTACGACTGTTATGACTGTTTCTAGACCGTAAAAAAAGTCGGATCCCGACTTTTATTAGTAAACAAAGCATAAAAATCATAATTTCTTGACAAATACAGTGTGTTATGCTTAGCCACTTACAGGGGTCTTTACTACAACAATTCCCAATACAACAGTGCGAAAAAATGGACTTTGATGAAAAATAGGGGGCGCAATTTGTTTACATTGTGAAGAAAAATCGCTGATAGTGGCTTTAATTGTGTATGAGCTTTACCCGTAAGATTGATTTCCGTTGAACTTGGTGGTATCATAGGTATGTACGCATACCAGAATTAGAGGCCAGGTTGACCTGTTTCACAATACTAGCACATGTGCCTACTGTCAACTCAAGAATGAAAGTGTATACTTGTCCGACCTGAACTAAGGAGTGATATCATAGCTTTCGCGCAGCTATTGTGCATGCGTATCGTGCACGCCGACTTGGTACGCTCGTGATTACAACTGCGGTTTACTGCGATTTGCACATTTAATCCTGCGTGAAAGCTATGACGCCACTCCTTAGTTCAGGCCGGACAAAGTATAGGCACACTGTTAAGAATACTCATAATTATCGTGGCTGACATTGCGTTTAAAAATATAACATTAGAGGTATAGTAGATTCCTGCAAAATTGAACTTTAAAAAAAAAAAAAAAAAAAAGTGGTAGGTCATACCAACGCCGTATATTGCTTTACTTTGTGAAAAACAGACACTTAAGCATTTTAAAGCGGTCTTGAAGATGCCATGTACGACTGTTATGACTGTTTCTAGACCGTAAAAAAAGTCGGATCCCGACTTTTATTAGTAAACAAAGCATAAAAATCATAATTTCTTGACAAATACAGTGTGTTATGCTTAGCCACTTACAGGGGTCTTTACTACAACAATTCCCAATACAACAGTGCGAAAAAATGGACTTTGATGAAAAATAGGGGGCGCAATTTGTTTACATTGTGAAGAAAAATCGCTGATAGTGGCTTTAATTGTGTATGAGCTTTACCCGTAAGATTGATTTCCGTTGAACTTGGTGGTATCATAGGTATGTACGCATACCAGAATTCAGGCCTTGTCTTTTGAGGCGTGGGAGTGCGATAGCACACCATCACACACCTAAAATGGTCTTGAGGTGTGCGATTTTCAGCACACCTAAATCTGGTAAAATAATACACAATTTGATACAAAATGCACACCTACAGCACACCTGACTCATCTTAAGAAGTGCTTTTTTTAGCACAGTAGGCATTTTTAAAAGACAAGGCCTGAGAATTAGAGGCCAGGTTGACCTGTTTCACAATACTAGCACATGTGCCTACTGTCAACTCAAGAATGAAAGTGTATACTTGTCCGACCTGAACTAAGGAGTGATATCATAGCTTTCGCGCAGCTATTGTGCATGCGTATCGTGCACGCCGACTTGGTACGCTCGTGATTACAACTGCGGTTTACTGCGATTTGCACATTTAAGCCTGCGTGAAAGCTATGACGCCACTCCTTAGTTCAGGCCGGACAAAGTATAGGCACACTGTTAAGAATACTCATAATTATTGTGGCTGACATTGCGTTTAAAAATATAACATTAGAGGTATAGTAGATTCCTGCAAAATTGAACTTTTATACTGGGATGGGCAGGTGTGATCGGACATAACTATGATGTGCCATCTTCTGGTGTTTATTTGTCGCTAGTCTAAGGAGGCAGTTTTGGTCCAGCTTCCCATTCAATTGTCATGATATGTAACCTTTAAATAGCGGACTGACTTTCACAAATACAATGGAGTTGAACACATTACTGATTGAAAAGCACAACAAAATTATCATCTGCTATTTCAGCAATCTGAACTGAAATGTACAGAGAATATTTTGAATGCTTAACAGTGTATTAAATCACACCTGAAGTAAATAAGCTGAAAATGCAGTCTTTATGTAATACAAAAATGGAATGTTTTCTGTCATGCATGACAGAAAATCATGCATGCTTTTACAGGGGTGCGTGGGAGAACAGGCAAGCTCATAACTTATGTTTTTTCTTTTGTACTTGTTTGTCAAAACAAGCGGTTCTCGAACCACAAATGTTGCCTGCTTTCGCGATCCACCGTTCCTTCACTCCTATTTTATAACTTGACCTCAGATGACCTTTGACCCTTGCAAGTGACTGTGCCCTTATTATCATATGAATGTTCCTATGTTGCATGTATGGCTCAAGTTGTTGCAATTGGACTTCAAATTATGCCAATTTGATTTTTTCAGCCCATTTTATAACTTAAAGGTGCAACGAAAGATTTCAAGTCATCCATATTTTCTGTGGTATGTAGTGATTTCATATAGATTAGATGCACAATAGATTCCCTACCTTTTATTTGGTTACAGAAATAACTTAAAATGAAAACAAAAGGTAATTTGTATATTTTATATTTCAATAGAAAACATAAGCTGAATTTCATATTTGCTCCTATACGAAATTAGAAATTTCACAATTTTTGTACAAAAGAAACAGTTCTCAGCTTAATCCTTACAGATGGGGATATTTTTGATACAACGCTTTACACCAGTGACAAAATCAGAATGTTCACATTTTTTCGGTACACCTGTTATTTGAAATCTTTCGTTGCACCTTTAATCTCATATGACCTTTGAACTTGGCAAGTGACCCTTGACCGCATCATGAAAATTTCCAAGGGGAAACTATGATCCAAGTTCTGAAGCAAATTGACTTTTACTTCCCAAATGAAGCCAATTTGTTTTCAGCCTGTTTTATAACTTGACCTCATATGATCTTTGACCCTGTATGCAACCTTTGACCTCATTATCACATGAATGTTTCCAAGGGGCATCTACGATCCAAGTTCTGTAGCTACTTTAAATTGAATCTATCAGTACATTACTCATTTGAATTGTTTAATCCTTACACAATGTCGACTACATTAGACTAAATGTAGGTACCCCTACCGAAGTCCGAATTGACCCAAGTCCGAAGAGATTCGGTGGACTATCATCGTACACTTGGGTACTTGATGCGGGGTGAACGAATGTTCTTTCCCGATTAGAAAACATGGATCCGGTTGTCCCTTCCCACATTGAAAATCAAATAACAAAACAAAACAATTTGACCTCTTTTGAAGTAAATAACAAACAGAACACAAAGGTACTTGTAAGCCAAATAAAAGCAAGGAAATATATCTAATACACCGCTCTGTGAGTTAAGTTTAGAAAAAATATTTAAACCATAAAAAATCAGAGCTTAAGTCGTCATTATCAGTTACCTATTCCAAATAAAAATAATCCTGCCTTTTTTTTACGTTGTTGAGCACTCTGTTAATTGGCTAATGAGAAAATTACCTCTTCGGACTTAAACAAATTCGGACTTCGGTAGGAATGCGTAAATGTACTTGATTAATCAATACTAGGATTACAAAGAAGTCTTACTACATCCATGAATAAACTGGCCATGTGATTAAAGGTATATTTTATAGCACTTTTACATTTGTTTGTGTTTCATTAAATATCTTTGAGAAAATTAATTTCCAAAATGTCAGTTGATCTGATTGCATGTTTTGATGATCATATCATGTTGTCCCATAGGCCTCTGTATTGTAATTTCTGTCCATTTACAGACAGGATATACAAAATTACAAATTTCTTTGAGAGTAGATCGAATCTGCATGCAAGACCAGGTACACAACTGTACTTAGAGGCCGATGGTTTAGGCAACACAAAAATCTTGACTTCTTTTTATATTATGGGGCTACAGCTCATGAAAAGTCCCTTTAAATATCTGGCATATGAATCCAATTAATTTTGGGTTGTTTAAAGGTGCAACAAGAGATTTTGAGGCACCCAAATATTGTGTCATAATAGTAATTTCATAATAGATTAGACACCCAATAGATTTCTTATCTTGTATTTGGCTACAGAAATGCCTTAAAAGAAAGAAAAAAAGTGATTTTGATTTGCTTATATTTCAATGTAAAACATAGGGTGAATTTTGTATTTGCTCCAAAACGAAATTAGAAATTTTATAATTTTTGTACCAAAGAAACATTTTTCAGCTTAATCCTTTCAGATGGGGATATTTTTTATTGAAAGCTTTACATCAGGGCAAAAAATCAGTACTTTTTAATTTTTTTAGGGACACCTGATATGTGAAATCTCTCGTTGCACCTTTAATTAAGTATAGCAAGGGAAGATGGGAAAATATCCCCCAGATTGAGTCCAGTGGAAATGGACATGCTGTAGCTACCAATGGTTATATTACTATGATTATAATAATATATTATGTATAATCTCACTCAATATAATTATAACCTTATAAGCCTTAACTAAAGACCAAAAAAAAGTAACGCAGCATGTCTAAATACCCCCATAAGTTGCAAACCATTGGTCTATGCACAAAACATAAAATAGTCAATAGTCTGTTTTGTTCTGCAAATTTTGACACCTTTCTTGCTCCATTGTGATCAATAACGCCAACACAATGTCCATTTTACGAAAATGTGTCACATTTTCAAAGTTGCAACTGAAGACATTATTACAAGGTTACAATACACAACCATGCATTAAGTGACACACACGTCACGGGAAGATCGAATGCAGTCTTTCACTGAAAGGCAATCAATATGGCTATACCTTTTATTGCAACTTTTAAAAAGGGAGAGGTTTTCTTATAATGGTTACTGTGTTGGCAATATTGATCGCAATGGGGCCAGAAGGGTATCAAAATTTACGGAAGAAAACAAACTATTGATATAATTTTATGTTTTCGTGCAAAAACCAAGGGTTTGTAACCTATGGGCGTATTTAGACATGCTGCGTTACTTTTTTGGGGGTCTTTACTTGCAATATATTGTATTGTATCATACTGATCTGTATCATGATCTTTGTTCTGAATGAAAAATAAAAGAACTGAACTGAATAACATTTGCATTTCATCCTGATTTTTGAGGAATTGAGACGACCTAAATTTTAGCCAAATTAATAAAAAATGGGCTATTTTTCATGCACTTGTCCCAGATTCAGCTTTACAATGTTGTACAAAAAAACGGTCTGTAAAGCATAGGTCATAGGTCATATTTTTACTTCCTTGCACCCCTCCCCTCAAATTCTACCCTGACATTATCCCATTCTCTGGGAATGCTGGTGCTATTACTGGCTAAGATGCTAGTCTAGTTTGCCCAAGTCAAACATCTTTCTTGCACTTTCCAACAAGATCATAAGAGCAAACATGTTCATAATTGTGAGTATATTCCAATCATGTTTAAAAATTCTCCATACTCGGGTTAATTTCATAGTTTATTTCCTCTTGCTTGCTTCTTCTTCTTTGCCACACTATTTTCAACATCTCCTTCATCAGGTGACCTCCTCTTTTTCTTCTTCTCTTTGTTTCCAATGCAATGGTTCCACGCAGACAAGAAGTGATCTGGTCTGTCTGCCCCTACCCACAACTCCCGCATCAGGAGAGCTACCAGCTGCTGTGACACTGTGTAACAAACAAACATTTGAAAGAAAGAAAATCATTATTACCTGGCATTTGTATGGTGCCTGCAGTCACTTGTGCTTTCTACTATGGCAGTATGGAACATGATCTCAGATGACCTTTGACATCTGTCCATCATCTTTGGCATCAGCCACATATGCATGAACCTCTATTGCACCTTAACCCCAAGTCTGGTTTAAATCGGACTTAAAACTTTTCGAACAAGATGTGAAAAACAAAAACCTAACCAGACTGGAACACACACATACAACATGACCTCAGATGACTATGACCTTGGTCTATGACCTTTCACATCATCCACATATGAAGGAACCCCTACTGCATCTTAACCCCAAGTCTGGTTTAAATCGGACTTAGTCTAACTTTAGACCCAAGTTTAAACCAGGGTTAGTCCTACATGAGTGGGCCTTTTTTTCCTTCCAACATACTCTTAAAACGTGCTGTAACGGGTGAAAAAATTCGTCACGGAACGGCCCATCCATGAGGAATTTTCTAACCCGTTACATTTAACTTTCACAGCATTTTGAAGGAAAAAAGGTCCACTCGTGTAGGACTAACTCTGGTTTAAACCCAGGTCTAAAGTTAGACTCCCTTTCAGAATACCAGCCGATATCTTTCACAACCCTTCCTCCACTCTCTTGGAATGTGACCTTCAACTCTATCATGATATGCAGGTCTCTAAGGTGTACCTATGACTCCCGTTTGGTGGTAACCAAAGTTAAGGTGTCCATGAATGTGCAATTTGTTTAACCAAAAAATACTAAGGTTAACCAAAAAAAATACAAAGGTTAACCAAAAAATACGAAGGTTAACAAAAAATACAAAGGTTAACTAAAAAGTACAAAGGTTATCCAAAACTTTAAAACACACACAGACACACACACCGAAATAGGTTCTTTTTAGGAATGCCTAGTTTTGCCAAGCTTAATGTAAATGTAAAATACCAACACATATTCCGTCTGCTCACTTCTGATAATAATGAAGAAGGCTGTGACACACTCTTAAAGAGACCTAAGGAAATTTCCAGATAATGCACCTCCCATTTTATAAGCCATTGTTTGCACATTTAGAATACATACCAATGTACTAAATCACACCTGAAGTCATTTAGCTGAAAATGTACAGAATGATTTAGTATTTTCTGTCGTGCCTGACCGACACCTGCCAATTAGGACGGCAGGCCAATTCAAAACTTAGTTTTTGGTTCCTTTTTAAATTACCATATTGTGTGCTATCTTACCTCTGCTGTCAATGCCTGAATCCTCAGCAGTCAGTTTTTCACACATCTCAAATGGTTCCTCATACGTTGTCCTCACACATCTTACCAAAACAGATTCTCTTTCTGATGATGCCATTGCACTTTGAGCTTGCAACCTTGCAACTAACTGCAAGAAGATCTGGTTGACACTAGTCTCTATCACCCAAGGTGAACATCAGTTTTCATGTCGAGATTTCTATCCCCTGCCAAAAGTGATAAGAGTAACTCCACGATATCCTTGCCTAATCCTCTGGCAGCAATTACGCACTGTTGAATTTCTGCACTGTCGTCCAGTATTCTGCTAACAAATGTGAGGGCGCTTTGCCAATGGTCTTCAGTCATCGCAACACCTTGGTACACTGTTGACAGAACCCACTTCATGACTAGTAAGACAAACTGATTCCTGTCAGTACTCTGGTCAGACTCTACTTTCAGTATTTCAGATTCTTGTCGCTCAGTTTCATGATCAGAACCCCTTTCCTTGCTTGTTATTGGCTGGTCTTCCTTTGCTTCAACGATAGAGGGTGTCCAGTGTGTGACCACACTAACAAGAGCACAGGAACACCTTTCTTCAACTTCCTCTCCAGGTAGTGAATATGTGTATGGATTGTGTCCTTCAATATCAATTTCTCTAAGATTTGTATGGCTTGGTGACATATCCATTTTGCCTGCTCCTTCCTTAACATAAAGAGCAGCAGGATTGGCAGATACAGACATCAGTTCAAGTAGCAAGTCTGTCTTTTGCAATGTGCTGGCATAGAGGAGAAGTAGTTGGGCAATATGGCTGGCTCTTAGTGGAAGGCTGTTTTTCTTGCTTGCAGATGTTGATGTTGGTCCAGCAGCTGACAGCTTATGATACTGACATACAGCACAGAGTGTTTCTAGATATTCTTGCAGTAAAACTGGTTTCACAGCAGATCTGGGAAACGTAATAAAATCAATAAGAAAACATGGATAAGATAAAAAAATAGAAATCTGTTCTGATTTACAATATTGGTCAAAAACATTGAATCATGTTGTGTAAAAAGCCTTTTCAGAGAAAAATGGAAACTTTGAGTTTAGTTGACTATTTAGTTTTAAAAGGGATAAGCAGCGATAATGCGGGGATAAAAAAATGCAACATGGATCATGGAATTAAAGGGGTATTTCATGATCCACAGCCTTGTTCCCCCGACTTACCTCCAAGAAGTTGGCCAAAGTATCGTATGTTGTGTTTGATTTCGGTGGCAAATTTGATATATCTGGAAGAAAGAGCAAGAAATTCGTATTATTTTTACGTCCGTAAGCGACAGAAATTATAACCAGTGGCCTCTCGGGCACTGCGATAACTAACTTCTCATAACATCAAAATGCATGATCAGAATCAACTGAAATCTTAGAAATTACCTATTCTCAAGCATAAAAATTAAGGTGCTAGTTTGAGATTACTTTGAAATATAAATCTGTTTGAGAATGAATATAAAAGTATGATTTTTTAATCTAGTACTCTCTATGACAAACTGAAACCGCCAATACCTTTTTTTGCAAGGAAAAACTACTTAAAATAATGCCACCACCTTTACTTCAATTCGACACATAGCAATTACCGGTTCCAAAATTCAAGCCTTTTTTATCAACATTTAAAGGGGGATGACCCAATTTAAAGGTGCAACAAGAGATTTCACATATCAGGTGTCCTGGAAAAATTGGAAGTACTAATTTTTACCACGATGTAAAGCTTTTCAGCAAAAGTATCCCCATCTGAAAGGATTAAGCTGAGAAATGATTCTTTGGTACAAAAATTGTGAATTTCTAATTTCGTATAGGAGCAAATACAAAATTCAGCCTATGTTTTATATTGAAATATAAGAAAATCAAAATTACCTTTTTTCTCTGTTTTAAAACATTTCTGTAGCCAAATACAAGGTAAGACATCTATTGAGTGTCTAGTCTATATGAAATTACTATTATGACACAATATTTGGGTGCCTCAAAATCTCCCGTTGCACCTTTAAGTCGATAAGTTTTTCATTTTGATAGAATGGCCTTCACCCCAAAACCCCATCTGTAAAGTTACACACCGATATTTCAACCCGTTTTGATGTGAGAGCTTTAAAATGTGATTTTGTAATCCCCATAGACTACTGTGTAAAATCATATTGGTCGACCAAAATGGGGGCACGCTTTTGCTCATAATATCCAAACCAAACACCCTTTAGCTCTTAGATTTCACAGGGTAAATGAGAAAAATAGTAGCTTTCTTCCAATTCCAAAATTTTGACCATTTCCGGTAAAATCTGGGGTTCCGGGGATGAGGCTATTCGTGATCGGACCATGATCCTTTAACTAATCATAAAAAGACCATTTTCAAAGAATAACTTACAAAGGTTTCAGATGATCTAATAAGCACACACAAATGCTGAACACAGCTCTGATGACCCAACTGGCAACTTGTCTCGAGCCTGTCTCCTGTCATCCCCTTTAACATCGGGTCTGGTGGCCTTGAGATCTAGGTCCATTTCATTGTTGCTATGGTTCCATTCATTTTAATATCCTTCCCATCATGCACTGCATTGTTGCTAAGGTCACTTGTGGCAAGAACTGATTTGCTCAAGATTTGCAAGAGAGTGATGGTGGACTGCAAGCTGGAAATGTTGCTGAAATCAAATCAAATTATTTATTAGCTGTTTCAATATCCTGAATTTTTTTGTGATATATTATACAAAAAATACATCGCCATCCCTGGACCATGAGTGTTGTCTACCCTTGAGGTTTGTGAATGGGGCCAAAGGTCACATGAGGTCACAAAGGTCACATGAGGTCACAAAGATCACATGAGGTCACCAACATGTCACCCCACCCCACCCCCTCCTTTCAACCAAGTTACACCATCGTAGCCCTTACGGAATTCACACGACATGCAATATATTAAGGGTTAAAGAGGATAATTAAAATAATCAAACAATTTTCTTAATTTTTTGATATATGTATTTTAATGATGGAGATGACAAATCTGAAATAAAAAATGGGGGTCACCGACTTCATTTTTGAGCTATAGGCTGTTCAAAAAGTGTATTATTTTCAAAATTTTGTACAGAGCCCTATGGGAAAACCGAAAAATGTTGCTGTTTTCAAGGCATAAAATATAAACAAATCGAACGATTTTTGAGTTTTCTACTTATGTTAAGAACCTTTATAGGATCTTTTTGGCACACCAATAAAAACTGGGTGTCACCGACTTAGTTTTCGAGAAAAACAACAAAATAAGCCTAAAAATGGCGATTTCGCTCCAAGTGCGTCCTGTTTACATGAACAAAAGCGCAGCTTGCCTTGCGTATTGACGCTAAGAAATAAGCGCAAACCCATGCCAAGTACGTGTTCGCAAGAGAATTGGCTCTTGTTGACAGCAGGAAGCAATAAACTCTGGTGTGGAGTGGATGGGTGGTACATGGGTCTCATTTTGGAAATTGTGAGATATTGGTTCTTGTAAGGCAAACGGCAAAAGACATTTCTGATATAAAACCACCAAATTTAAGAAACTGCATGTCATGATCAGGGTCGTACCACGGGGCTGTGGTGGTCACGCGTGGCACTCCAATTCGTCATATAGGGCCAACACCCATTGGCAAAATTGGGCAACGCTATTAAACACGTGCAAAGACACCATCCCCAACACACCCATCTAACTTGTTTGTGTCGTTATTCGTTTTAATGTCAGTACATGGGCGGTTTGTCAGCAATCGGTGACCTTTACCCCTACCGACCCCCACCCACCCACACCCCACATCTATGAAAACGATTCGGGACTCCCAGCTGGATGTGATTGACACATGCAATGAGGCAAAAACTGCAACTACAAAACGCAAACATTCTCGCGGTGAACTGTGCATGCATCACACGCACCTAAGAAAGATCTCCTATGCTCTGCCTGCGAGTGCATAAGTGGCAGCGCAAAATGACACGCAGTACGCAGAATGCCTTTTTCTCTTCAATTATCCTCTATAACCCTTAACATTTTGACCGGCCAAAGGTCACATGAGGTCACCAAGGTCACATGAGGTCACCAACATGTCACCCCACCCCCTCCTTTCCACCAAGTTACATCATTTTAGCCCTTACTAACTCATACGTTATGCAATATATTAAGGGTTAACATTTTGACCACAGATACACACGCAGAGTAATCCCTATGTGCCTTCTGCAATTCTTGCAGACGACACAAAATGAATATTTATGAGTGCATTGGTAAGAATATTTTCATGAGTTGAAAGATGAAAATGTTCCATTCAACAAGGCATTGGAACATTTCATCTTTCAATGAATGAAAATATTCTTTCCATTGCATGAATGAAAAACATACATTATTTTTTTTGTATAACATCTAAGTAGATCCTTGTCATTAAGCTCAGACTAGCTTGACTGCACTAAGTGCTCTAGGTCATAGCCTGCCTAGGGCCCAGCCTAGGCTAGCCAAGCATGCCAAATGGCAAAGACCCCGGGCCTAGCTTCTACAACTTGCTATATTCACTGAAACCTCATGGCCAGGAATTCAAAGTACAACCAGCTGAAAACATATCTTTGCCGACAGAAACCGAAAAACCAAGGTCTGCCCCATTGTTGATCACGATAAAGTTACGCCAGTTCCGAGACTCAATGTAGCCACTGCAGTGCTTGATCATAATATTGGCATATAGTCATGACAAAGGTCGCTAAACGGTGTGTAGTGGGTTACCCGCGTTTTGTGATGACACATGAGGGTCGAAATAGAACAAGAAAGGTTGAACAAAAATGCGGCCGAATGGAATAAAAAACAAATGCACGGTATGTGACGTAAGCATTAAATACATCATTTACTGAATGACACGTGACCTGCATCCTCCAATCAAATTAAAAGGATCACTTAGGTATTATATAATATTTTTTTTATTTTTTTTACGTTTTTCTTTTTTTATTTAAAATTGAAACACAAATACAAATTATATAAAAGGAAGAAGGAACCGTGCATGTATTAGGGAATGAGAACAAGAACGTAAAAGATTTCATCTAATCAAAAAGGGCGTGTGGTTGTTGATGTGCAAGAGCCCGCGCGTCGTCACTGTAGGGTTGCGTAAGCACACGCATATAAAATTTGTGCGTCACGCATTATGTTGTCACTGTTGCATTTCCCAGTGTTCCATTTTGATCGGCACCGATTTTGGTACACAAATTATCGAAAAACAATAGATTGAAGAAACTATGTCTCTAAAAAAAAATCTGAATCCCTATTTATTTACGCACAAAAAGGGGTTCCTGATGACCCCTGTGAATTTTGCTTCGGAAAGAGGGATAATTATTTGAGTACAAGTGACATAGAGCATGTGGCATCAGTTGTTGGTTTCACTCGCTAAATAGAGGAACATAAAATACGCGCGTGCCTCATAAATATGCACGATTACTTTCAAAATACGATGATATTGTAAACCAAATATGGTGATGCCCAAAACTATGAAATGAAGGTGTATGGCGCATTAATACTTTGGGCACCTCGATTTTGGTTACGATAGTTGTGGGGAATCCGCTTGTCTATCTTATATAAGTTGTTGGGAAAACCAGGACTAGTATTCTCTGCAGGAGTTAACTTTAGACCGGGTTTAAATAAAGGGTTCATTCATGGATTTTCCTGAGGTAAACGGCTTGTTTGGCCCGAGGGCAGGCCGGCGGGTGTCACGAAGCGCCCCCCGCCGGACGGGCCCGTTCCCACATCATTATTTTGCATTGTGTACATTAAATCCTAAAATAAATACAGACTGCAAACGTTAACGAGGTGGAGTGTAATGTGGTCGTATCCAGTCAAAATTTGAGGAAGAAAACAAGATCCAACGTCGATGTCTACAATGGGATGGTCCATACAGAATAGGGGTGTGTTTACTTCGATGTGCCCAATAAACTATGCTAAATATTTGAAAGCATGTTTTTGGGCTTATTCAACACATATTCCGAAAAATGCTGTTTTGTGTTAATAGTCACGTAATGGGTTTCAATATTTATTTTGAGACAATATAGCCGTAGCAAAACCCATATCATTTACCCGTGTACCTATTTCGACATGCCTACCCCAAAAGTGATCAGAAATCGATTACTGCAGGGCATTAAACGGTGTTTATGACCGGCTCTCAAACAATCACAAACGCGGAAAACACCTAATGATGTGTGAACCTTAGTCTTTCACAAGTGGACCTTTCTTTCTTTCAACATACTCTGAAATGCTGTAATGGGTGAGAAAATTCTTCATTTTCTGGCCCATCCATGACGAAATTATGTTGAAAGGAGAAAATGTCCATTTGTGAAGGACTAACCCTGTTTTCAACCCGTCTAAAGTTAGACTCCTCAGAGAATACACGCCAATAAGTTTACTTGAAACTGAAAGGATTCCTAAGTTCTAGTGTGAAACCCTTTCCCTGGACTTAGGCTACTTCTAGCCCAGATTCGCTTCAGTTGAAGCTGAAGTTGAAACATTACTCAAAACTAGGGAGACATAGCATTCTTACTGCAGGACTGCCCTAGTTTCTAGCCAGAGTGTCTCGCCTCGAGGCCGTTTTTCAATGAAACTGCAACCCGATATCAGTTCATGTGCCCAACATGTTTGCCGACGGGAGGTCAGTAATTGCCAATCTTTATCCCCAAAGTCCCTGGTGTGTGAGGCCCACATGAATGTGCCTAGCAGGGGTCAGGAAGTGTTAGAATTGCGAAGAATATACAATTTTACTCCCTAACTCCAGTCTGAAGAGGAGAAACTATAAAAAGTTTCTCCCCCATTACAAAGAGAACATGTGTGGTCTAGTGGAAAAGCGCAGGAATCACGATCATTAGACCGTTCGAGCCCCACTGTGGTCAAGTGTCTGTGTCCCTCAACAAGATACTTAATCGCAATTATCCCTGTGACCCAAGCAATTTGGGGAGCTGTTATGGGGAATATTACAATCTAAGTGCTGATAGGTATGTGCGCTTGGCGGCTGCCGTCCTAAGTGAAGCGAAATGATGTAACGATTCCTGAAGCAGCGTAAATTAATAATAGGCAATAGCACTTTGTATCCTGTGGAAAATGTGCTATATAAATGTAGAATTATTATAAAGTCTAAAGCTCACTGGAAACCACCGAAGTCACAATGCAATACAGTGCTTGTGAAAATCATCAATAGGTAATGAATTGATTAATTTCCATGTCTTTGTGATGGAGCATCTTATCCATGTAAGCAACAACACTGTGTTGTCTGATCAACTGATAAGCAGCATCTGTAGTGCACAGGCTTTCTCCAGCAACTCAAATATTTGATTCTGAATAAAACAAATACT
The DNA here is from genome assembly GCA_023653785.1 of Ophioderma brevispina. Lineage (NCBI taxonomy): Eukaryota > Metazoa > Echinodermata > Ophiuroidea > Amphilepidida > Ophiodermatidae > Ophioderma > Ophioderma brevispina. The sequence continues at coordinate 58,159 of JAMKCH010006310.1, forward strand.
ACAAGTTAAACTTGTAAGATCCCCTGGTGGTGAGAAATATGCAAATGAGCTCATTAATATGTGCACAATAGTGACCGGACCACAGTGCATGGTATTACTTGTATGCAACACTACCCACAAACCAAGTTTGTCATAATGTACCTTCGAATCAGCCCGACGAAACCTTGGTGTTACTATGGACTCCAATCTTGACATGAAATCCCAACAATGTCAACAATGAACATTTTGTGCTCTTTGGACGAACATAAAGAAACCTTGTTAGTCTGCTAGACTTCAGTGCAGCGTTTGATCTGATTAGACCACGGACCCAACTGTTAGATCGGCTTACAATACAATACGGTGTGTGTGTGACGGAAATGTTGTGGCGCTGGTTGGCATCTTATCTTTAGAGGGACAGAACGCAATCTGTGGCTATAGATAATGTTCTTTCCGACACTATTGATCTGATTGTGGGTACACAGGGTCAGTAGAGGGTCGCTTGCTTTCATACTGTTTAGTGCCACCACTCAGGCTATAATTAAGGCTCTGGTATCGAGTGTATCGTTTAGGCTTGATACACTCAGCTATATCTGTCTTTTTTACCCAAAGGAAGTGAGCAAAGCAAACAGAAGAAGAGGCATGCATAGAGGACTTCGTGTTGGTGTCATCTGAATAAAGCTGGTATTTAAATAAAAAAAAAAAAAAACCAACAAGACTGAGTTGTTATACATCACTTCCAAGTCATAAGACGTCGTGGTCACCTCCTAAAGCATCGGTGATACTGTAAATTTACCCTTCGAATATCAAGCCAGAACCTTGTGTACTAGGACTACAAATCTTGACATGAAATCCCAAGTCAACATCTTTGAAAGGGTGCCATGTTTGGCATCAGAAAATGGTCAGAGACGCCACTATCTCCCACAGGAATTGTCACCTTGAAGCTAGTCAATGCTTTGTCCCATTAAAGCTAGATTCTTGCAACTCGCTTCTGTTTGGTTTGTTTGCCAGAACAAGAGATGGTCAATTGTTACAAAGAGTGCCAAAACTCCAGCGGCAGTCTGGTTCTTAATTCCGCGGCCACATCATATAACACCTGCCGTTAAAAAACTTCATTGGCTCCCTGTCGGCAAGAATTGCATATAAGATCATGTTATGACTTACAAAGCACTTCATGGGACAGCACCTGAATTCATCTCATATGATCCAGAGTATGCGCCCGGAAGAGGTTAAGGATCATCTTCGAAGTTCTCGTTAGGTAGTACCCAGATCATCGATGGTAACTAAGGTGACAGTGACAGTCTTATGCAGAGTAGCGGCACGCGAGCCTACTGGAACAGGCTTCCCGATAAAATTGGCCGTGACGGCCTACTTTGGTACGTTCAAGTCACGTCTAAAAACACATCTTTTTGACCTCAATATTTTTGCCAAGAACAATAATTCTTTTGTATCATTAGCATATGTTTGTTTATTCACTGCTGTTGTTTAACCCTTTGTGATACCACTTCATGTGACGTGGGATGAGGATCATGCTGAGGGATGACTTGCTGAGTTTGCTAGTAACCTCCCTCCCTCCAGGGTTTACCAAATGCTGCCAGTTTAACTCGCTTTCAATCGCTACTGTACTAAATGATTGTATGGAACCTTTATAATAACTTGTGACGTTTTATTATGAACAGAACGGGGAATGCCGTTCTTTTTTAAGCAGTTATTTTTCTTGGTTACACGCACAGTGGTTCCTTGTGCTTTTCATTTTATTTTTTGCTGTTAAAATAACTTACTTTTTGCATGTTTGTATCTTTGCCCGAAGAAACTTTAATTTCTTAATTTGCTTATGAAACATGAATTTAGCTTATTATTGCAATGTTCATCTGTTTCTTTGCTCGTTTCCATATTCTCGCTCAGATTAAAAAAACGAATGTATTAGGTGCGTATCTTAATCGTCAATTTCATGCCTTAAATTATTGTATTTTAATGATGACATGTGTATTATTATGCTTATCTTTGTCATATTGTAATGGTTAAGCTTTAATGTTCATGTTTTATTGTTTGCATCTGTCACCGAGAATCTGTACATCTGTTTCTTTGATCGGTTCCTATATTCGAGCTTCAGGATGAAAACCTATTGTATTAGGTGCGTATATTTAGTCGTGCAAATTCAGCCTGCTGGTTTTGGCATGCCTGTTTGAACTGGGTTTGAAATGGGTAGACGGTCGTATGGAGGGCCATGCTGGGGTGAGGTGTTTTTGGGGCAGCTGGTTCAGTCATGTGCTGTATGACGCTTTGCAGTGGCGCATGATGGAATGGATTGGCGGTTGCCTAGTTGCATCGGTGGCGGAACTCATATATGAAACGTATACTTGGAACTGCTCTATCTTTTAAATTTATTCATTCTGTTGTTTGTTTGACTTTAATGATCTATACTTATACACAAAAATATGGCTTATTGTCCAAAATGTATGCTTAAGTTTTTGATGTTATGATTAAGTTAAATTAAGAGTTAAGTTAGTTAATGTGAAGCCGCCTGGGGCACTGCATGTGGCGCTATACCAATAAGGTGGGGTGATTTATATCACCTTTCTGATCAAATCCTTGTTTTTATATTTATTATTTATTTTGATATTGGGATCTGGTAGAAGTTCACCTTTGTAGTAAGAGTCAATCGAGCAACTATGCAATGGGCCCTTACATTATATGCACAAATAATGTGATGATGAAACAGTGCATGGGTATTACTTGCATCCACCACTAGGACATACCAAGTTGTCAAGTTCGGATATTAGGATGGTAGAAGTACCTTTTAGTTGTATGCAGTAACCTTGTTTTAAAAGTGGGAATGTAAAGAGGACTTTGCACAGTATCCTGGGGGGAATATAAGAGGTGGAACACTGGTAAGAGAGAGGTGGTTGCACATTGCACAAGTTTTTTCAGGGGGAATAAGAGCAGAAAAGTCTGAAAATACAACCAAAGGTATGACCTTTTAACCTACAGACCGTCTGTCACAGCGCAAGCAGTGATAGATACAAAGTCTGTAGTGAAAGTGTCATTGATCAGGTCATGGGTATGATGGTTACAAGTGGAGGGCAAGCATATGGCCAGACAGAATTTGCTATGACAAAAGCCCCCCCCCTTCTGCTAAAGTGCCAGAGGGATAAAAATGCTACAAATTCAGGACTGCTATTGTTGAATTTCATCAAGTATCTGACTTTGGGGCTGGTCCTAAAAAAAAATAGTTTTGTGCAAGGGAAGAAGAACTTTTGGAGTACTTCCAGAATGTTCATACACTTCTAATCATGGTTGTTTAAAGCGACACTGGCACATTTTCACCCAAAATATGAATGAAAATTTCTTCAATTTGATCGCAAATGATATTATAACAATAAAATACCCCAAAACAGATTGGGACATTAATAAGGAGGCTAATAACGAAATCCGGGTAAATTTGTAAGGCCAACTTTAAGTTTGCTGTAACATTTAATTCAAAAAATGTCTCTTACATGAATATCATAGACTCATTACTGATTGATTTATAAAAAGCCACAAAGGTCACGACCAGTCAAACAGGGTTCACGCCATGGGAAAACGGCTTCCGGCGCGTGTTTCTTGTGTAAACGCCATTTCCGTCGTCTCTGATTAAATGTCGCCACTGTTACCCATAAGGGTGCTGATTGGTCTTAATCACTTCAGATTGAGGGCTAATCGTACACAAACCATGCAAAAATATCAATTTTGAAAAATTGAGGGTTGCATGCACTATTTTTCAAATGTGCCAAGTGTCTCTTTTAAGGGGATGGCCCGAGATTTAAGGATATGAAGTTTTCATCTTGATATATTGGCCTTCACTCCCAAAACCCATCTGAAGTTCCGAGCCGCCGATATTTCAATCGGTTTTGATGCGAGAGTAAAAACATGATTTGTAAGCCCATAGAGACTGTGTAAATAATTTATGTTGACCAAAATGGGGCACATTTTCGCTTCATAACTTCCAAACCAAACATCCTTTGGGGCTAAGATTTCACAGGGTAATGAGAAAAATAGTAACCTTCTTCGATACCAAAATGTTGACCACTTCGGGAAAATATGGGCTCTTCTGGGGACGAGGCTTATTAGCGATCGGGCCATGAACCTTTAAATAAAACATGGGAAGATTGGTTCATCATTTCTGATTGATGCCACTTGAGGAGAAAGTGCTAATAATGAGCAACTCCGCCAACAGTGCAGAGAGCTTGCGTGTGGAATACTATCTATCTATGTGGCCTATGAGTGTAGGTCTAGGGGATAATCGTAGCTACATTCTCTCGACCTAGGACCACGGTCTCCAGTCACCGCGAGTAGTTATTTTGCACCATGTGACTACGAGCAGTTATATATTTGTATACCATTCCTTTAATTAGGCATCACCTGTGGATGGGCACTACACCCTATGGATACAAACGTGTGACTGGTCATTAAGGGAACAACATGAGAGAGACCTTCTGAGTAACCATCACATGAGTGCTTATCTCGTGTAACTGTAAACCATACCACCATTCTTACAGTATCTCTGATTTGCTCATTAAATTATATTACTCCCAAGTTGACCAATCAGAAATAGTGCTTAGATGCATGTAGATAAGCAGGTAGCAGGGGGGGTTTAAAATAAACAATTTTAAGAATTTCAATATACAGGCAGAGCAAAGTTCTATCAACACTTTATTGGATTCAAAAAAATGGCAACCTTTTCGAGGCATAATTTTTCATTTACGAGCAAAATCAAAGAACACTTTGTTTTGCCATAGTTATATTGAATATGTACACACTTCTTTAATTAGGCTACCATCATTTAATAACTGAGTGCAAAGGACCCGAGAGAAAATCCTCAACAAAAGGGCTTACACTCAGAGGGTGGTGTATTGAGCCATCCCACAATGCACCAGTTTTGGTAATGTCACTTCAATAACGGTCATGTGATCCACAAATGCTATTTTAACACATAACACCTGACCTGCATTTTCGCCCACAAGGTCGGTTAGTAATTAGGGAATTTTTTTGCCACGATCATGAAATGTCTTGTGGTTATTACCTTCTGGAACACTTTTATCCCAAGTATAAACAAAATAACGGCAAAGGGACCTTGGATGTGTGTGATTAGACGAAACTTCAAAGCTTGCACAAAGGATGTCAAGTTGTGCCTATACTTATCCCTCATTCAACCTTAGCTTGTGTATTGGTCAGTCAACTGCATGGTCCCATCAACAATGAAGACCATACCCTTGAGATGATCCAAAGATCATCAGCTAGGCTTTGCTGTAAAGAACACTCCAGAGAGGCAGGTGTTTCTCAAATGCTCACCCAACTGGAATGGCCAAGTTTAGATATTTGTAGGCGGACCATCAGAATTAACATGTGTATAGAATTACCCACATCTTGTAGAATTTCATGAGTGGACCACTTAACCAGACCAACTAGAAAGAAGAGAGTAATCATCCCCTCTCATTACATGCAAATTCAAGTTAGTCTTCAGTGATGCAAAACAGCTTTTTTCCTGGGACCATACCACATTGGAATATTCTACCTCACCACATCTTGCGACATGACAGACAAGGATAATTTAAGACGCCATTAAGACCACTACCAAATTTCCTCCCACCCCCCCACAAACATCCAGCCTTAGGTCATTAGGTCAAAAAGTCTGATGTGATGCAGGTACCTGTTTTTGTTCGGCGTATAAAAATCCAGATCCAGATCCAGAAGTACTGCAGATGTTTAGTACAGTACAGTATAGGCACATTGCAAATGCATTGTGGGATTGATTCAAACACCCTCTGATTACACCTTAAGGTTCTCAACAGAGCACGGACAGTTGAATGCCAGCAATGTTTGAAGATGCCAGTCTTTCATCAACCTGGAAAGTCATCTGATCGCTGAGACCATCCAGGGGGTGCATCATCCATTCTCGTTCCTTGCCATGCTGTACAGGGAAGGAGAACAAAAGATGCTTTATCATGACTTAGACAGGCACATAAAAACAATAACAACAAATTTCTCCCATATTAACCCAAATTACGATATGGAAATGTATCACAAATGCTATCACTCAAGCTTTTTCAAAATGGTTACTGTCAAAGGTTATTTTGTTTGTGAAAAAATTATCATTCATCCAGGTGTCAAAATATTTCTTTGAGATTATAATCCATTTTACACAGACTTGTGAGTGTGAAAAAACCCCCAAAAAACAACAAAAAAAAAAACCCAGTTAAAGGAAGTCAGTGAATAGATTATAATACCAAATTAACGACTTCTCAAAGGTTTTAGATTTGGGTACAATTTTCAAAATATCTATAATGTCAGGCATTTGTCAGCATTAAGATAGATTGGCTCTGTGTACTCCATTTCCCGACCTCCGTGCAGTGAAGTCAGCAGCTTCAGATTTGTGGTTTACACCCAGGGCCGTACGCAGGATTTTTGGTTTACGGGGGGTGCGGGGGACTTCGACAAAAGTGGACCTTTTTGAAAAAATGGACTAACCCCCCCCCAAATGTACCTTTTTTGACGTTTTGAAACACCTCATCTCAAAAAAATGTATTTTAGTCATATTTTTCTAAATTGTGGGACTTTTATAACAAAAAGATGGCAGTAAAAAAAAGGGGACCTTTTTACAATTTTGTGGAATTTGGGGGTCGAACAGCATCCCTCAAAACCCCTTACCCCCCCGCACCCCCCGTTGGTGCTGTGGCTTTTAAGGCAAACCACATTTTACCACATGGCACCAAAGACGGCAAATCTTGAAGGTGTGTGTAAAAAGCTGGTCAATGTTATGACATCAATGCATGGAGGAGAGAATCATATGACTATACCAAACTGTGTGAAATTAAATCTTTCTATATTTTTAGAAAATATCACTCCGGGGGAGGGGAGGGGAGGGGGGGGGGGGGGAGGTCGGACACGATCTGCTCGATTTGGGCATCTGGGATTTCCAAACAGTCATTTATGGAATTCTTGCATGGATTTTGCTCATGGCTAGCCCGGTCCCAGTGACATTACAAATCACCTCTTAAACCTGTGTTCAAAAGGAGATCTTGTAATATTCATGTAATTTGGAAAAAAAAATATTGAAGTCAAAATCCGTCAAGGTTTAGTGCGCTTAACCTCACCGCCAAACAGTTGTAATTTCCAATAACAGCCTTTAGTCAAGTTCTTTGTCCGATGTGTGTAAGAGTACCCTCCACTGTGTACCGTTAAGTCTTTGATAAGGTTACGCCGGCATGTTGATGGCGATTTGAATTTACCATTTGACTGTTAACGTTGGCATCCCCCACCCCCCCCCGATTGACCTCAAACGTTTTGGCAATTGGGAATTTAGGGCCTATCTTTAGTTACCCAGTCGAGGACTCGACTGTGTCTTTCTTGGTACGGTTTTCTGTAGTCTTTCTTTCTTTCGTCAACATGCTAATATCTCAGGAATGGAAAGTCATATGACCCAAACTAGTGACAAGGACAAGTACATTACCCCCACAAACTTGAATGACCAGATTGGGTCAACAGGTCACGATAGGGGGCTCACAGGGGCAACAACGTACCATGCAAAAAAATTAGAATAAGTGCAAATCTCAAAACTAATACTGTCATCTTGTAGGACTATCAACCACTACAAAAAAGTCAACATGACTCATCATCTTCACCCATGTTTTAGGGGTCAACGGTCAAAATACCTTCAAATTACGTTACACTTCAAATATCACTACTCCTACAGATTAAGCAACCTGATAGTGTGAGTTCATGCATATGAATTACGCTTTGAGATTTAAAAAAGTATGGGTCAAGAGGTCAATATGGGGTCATTGGGGTCAAGGGGTCAACAATATGTGTGTAAAATTAATAAGGTCAAATAGGAAAATTGTTTAGCCCATTCTTATAGGACTTGATGGAAAGCGGTTGTCATAAAAGTCATCATGACTTCATCAATTGACCCATGGTTTAGGGGTCAAAGTCAAAATATTCAAATTATGTTACACTTCAAATCACACTCTTCCTAAAGATTAAGGCAACATGAGTCGTGTGAGTCTGCATATGAATTAGCTGGAGCCTTGATACAATAGTTCTGGTCAGAGGTCAATATGGGGTCATCTGGGGTGGTAACAGTGGTCAAACTATTTTACGTGTGTAAAAGTTAAAATAGGGCAAAATCTAAATCTGTTTAGCCCATCAATAGGACTCTGATGAGCAGTAATAAAAAAATCAATTATGACTTTATCACATGACCCATGGTTTAGGGTGCCCCAAGGTGGTCAAAATACATCAAATACGTTACACTTCAAATCACTACTCTTCTACAGATAATAATTTGGATCGAGACCTCATGTATTTGTTTGTTGTAGTTTGGCATCCCCTACAAAAGTTACTTAATGAAATTTTTTGATAAAGGTCATTTTGGGGTCACAGGTTAGTCTTAAAGACCTTGATTTTCACTAAAAATGCTCTTCTACAAGTTCCGGTCTGAGTACTCTCGATTGTGTTCAGATCTTGTATTTTTGACAGAATCTAGTTTTTATTTTGCTATTTTAATTTGGAAATCTCTCACAGCTGTGAGAGTCTCATTTATTATGATAAACCGAGAATAAAAAACAACTAGAATTGGCGGTTCTCGGCTTTCGCGCTCACAATAGTCAAATATGATAGCTGTGGACCGCCGCTACATAAAAAACTTAATACACCCACACACACACAAATGCACAACGGATTGCAAAAGTGGTCCTGCCAGCTTAGCTGGCGGCCCACAAAAAATCAATGGCAACACACTTTTTGACACTAATTTTGGATTATTAATCCACTAACTACATCTGTGTAAATTGATGAAATTTCATGCGGGGCAAATATGGATTTCATAAAAATCTAGGTTCACCCATCTTTCTATGGAGAATTGGCATATAGAGGGGGTAATATTATAAAACATACACATCATGACATTTCTAGGCCATATGGCAAAATTCCCACAATGGAGTTTTCTGATTTTTTCGAGGTGGTAAGTCTTGCATGTCCTTACTTAATTGTTATTTTCCTACCAGGAATTGGGGAAGATTACTGAGATGGTGTTTATGTAAACAGCCTATTGAAACATAGGAACACTATAAGCTGAATCCGTGGTTTGAGGGTCAGAAACTGAACCAGCACTGGATAGATGTGCTGAGAAGTACTCATCATCACAGTCGTCATGCGGCCAATGAAAAGAGCCACCACGTTTGGTAGTCGGCAGTTTTGGTTCGTTTTTTGAGTTGCGCAGGCATTCTATCAGATACATCAGCTCATTAAGACACAGCATGAGAAGCCATAGTGATGTGGTAAATTTACTATTTTGTAAACACTTGCAAAAAGTGTTTTCTGATTATTGCCGCTTAAAAGGCACTATCTGATTTGCCAAATCAGAAATAAAAAAAAATTATTAAAAATCATCTTTTGCATGTCTGAAACAAGCATAGCTACCCTATCATATGCTGTAAGTGATAAGAACTGAAAGCAACTAATGGAAGACAAAATGGGACAGTGTAGTCATTACTGTCCATACGACAGTTCACTAAATATCACGTAATTGAATGTAGATTCATCCTTTGAACACTATTGTTTTCTTCCTTTTTTGACATTTTTCATTTGGAAGGAAGTAATTTACGGCAATTCTACAGACTTATCCCTTCACTTTTAGACTATTCATGTGAATTTTCAAATTTTGAACTCTTTTGAGTGGATCAGTGATAGTGCCTTTAGGGTAATCACAATGGCTGAGTTGACCAGGACTTATCTATTCGGATCTGCATGTTACGGATTTACTCAGTTTACGTAGCTTCCACTCCTTAATTCTTTCACATTGCCACTGCCCAATTATGGGGCATACCATCATCTTGGATAGATTGCCGCTATGAAAAAAGTGATTGCTTTCAACATTGAAGCAAGCTACAGTAAGACGACATCTTCAGGTATATATTAAACCCAAGCGACAAGATGCTCAATCAGCTAAGCGCTCAACTCCAGTGTATTGTGCTCATCCTATGTATAGGCATGTGGTCGAGCCTGTGAGATTCCCAGGCTATCTTGTAACTTCCCTGGACACGAAGGGGGAAATTTACCCGCTCGTGTCCCGATTTTACCCATCAATATTTGGGAAGCTGATCGCGGCTGCGATGGTTATCTGATGTATGTTTGCTGATAAGGGAAAGCACTGATCCTTATCTGCTGCATCCCTGAAATGATGCTAAATGGTTTATGGTATGGTTTTTGAGCCACAGTGATCAGCGGCCCTTTGTGAAAGCGCTTAGAGGCCAAAAGCATAAGGCGCTATTAAATCTCTTCTCTTATTATTATTATAATTAATAAAGATTAACGAGAAAAAATCTGGATACTTTCATCAAAAAATGTAGATTCTACGGGCAATGTCCAAAGACCCAAAAAGCACACCGGTCCGCAAACTATTTCAAGCCATGGTCCTCTGTCTTACCTCCCTTTTTCCCATCATCCCTAGCCCCCATGATGTTTGGTGGAATGCGCTACCACATGATAGGCAGCAGTCCGCATCACAGGGTCGTAACTGCCCAAAGCTTTCCAGGGTGAATTCCAAGGCATGGCACTCCGTAACTTCTTGCAGTCGCCACAGATTCGACATACAGAAAGAACAACAAGCTAATAAATTTGTTCATCAAAATCAATTTCTGAGAGTGCTGACTTGATCCTCAATCTAGAATCTACGGGACAAAGTTTGGATACACACAGGCCCTTTGGTTATGTTGTAAAATCTTGTTCCATCCAATTCAGTTTTGTTTCCAATTTGGGGTTAAAGAGTCTAGGATTTGTTGGAGAGTCAGGTTAGGGTTAGTGTTAATCCTTTGAACAAGGCAAGCGACTCCAGTCGGCTCTAGATCAAATTTGTCAAATTTTTTTATACAGGGAAAAGGTCAAATTTATTCATTTTTTGCAGGGCACATTTAATCAGCATGAAAAATGCATCCTACTTAGTCCAAACAAGCCTAGTCTTGCTGATCTTCTTTTTAATGGCAAGCATTTGGGATGTCATCATCTAAAGCCACTGACTTAGTGCTATAACAATACAGAATTGGCCCGGTGTTGATAGGGTTCTCTCTAAATAGGCTTGTGAAAATGGAACATCAAAAATTTGTCCAATTGATATATTTTTTACTATCCAATATACACCGTCAACCGTTTTATATATTCACATAAATTCTATCACTGTGTAAAAGCAGAGGGCAATGGTATACATATATTGAATGCCTCAGGGTCCATTCATACTGTAAAAAAAAAAACATTGCAGGTGCAGTGAATATGGATGAAAACCATCTCTGACTCCATGCAGCAGCAACACAATCATATTGCATTTGTGCTGCTGCTGCTGTATTGAGTCAGAGATGGTTTTTTATCCAATTTCACTGCACTGCATTGGAGTGGAAGAATGAATGGATCTAAAGAATGTGATAGTATACAAATATTGTGCACCCTATAAGATGAATAGAAAAATAGATATCATGATGTCATAAATTATTTTTCTGAGTAAAATGGAATATAGTCAAAATTTTGACCGAATGATATATTTTCTCTTGCACAATATTGGCATAAATATTTGTTTTAATATATGATATCACTTGTTCCTTTTTTGCCATTTGCTTCGTTACAACGATTAACTGACTATGAAGTGTGATGGTAAAAATATGATCACAAGGTGGGAAAGATGGATTGTTCCATTTCACGAGCCGCAGGCGACTGAAATGGAACAATCCATCGTTCACCGAGTGATCATATTTTTACCATCACACGAATACAGGCTTAGATTTGTTTTATATAACTCATACATAGATTCGTTCATTTAATATTTAGATAGCAATCTAGCCTAGGCCTGGATCTCCAGTAACTGGCCTATGAAAAGAAGGACAAGTTTCCATGATTTTTCAAAGAAAGCAAAAGCGTACTTACCTTTTGTAACCATAATTTACGAGGTTATATTTTCCAGGCTTCCGTCGAAGTTCAGGGTTCAAAGATCAAAGTTCCATAATCCATTATTCCAATCATCCGATTATAAAATTTCAACATGTAACGGCGATACATTGGACATCAATCTTTTCTCCACATAATTAATTTCAAAATCGTCAGGGTCCGGTTCAAATAAGTCAGGCTGCTCCCTGGTTGGGGGGGGTGTGGGGGCGTACGAGCATAGGGTGCTGGAGGCAGAAGTGGGGGCGTGTTGACTGCGTATGTTAGTTGACGCTTTGTGTTTTTTTTAAGGGGGGGTCGGCGCTCGTCATTAAAGGGGGCGCGGGGCTAGGGTAGTCTTGGGGAGGGGGGGGTTCAGGGGGTTTACTTGCGAATCGAGGATTGTCGTTGGCAGTGGATGGGGCGGGCTGTTTGGGGTTGTATCGTCGGCAAGGAAAACTTTTTCATCATCGTTGTCACTGGTTCGGATTGGCACAGTTCCTACATTGCTATGGCGTTGTACGGTCGTAGCGAACGGTAGATGAAAGTACGAAATTATGTGCTAACAACCTCTTCATCAGACTGCGTCGGTTTTATCGCTCATACTGTACACGCATGGCATGTTTTAAACACAAATCGTGCGGGTTGAAATAGAGGCATGTGATAGTAAAACAATCAACGCGTTAATAATTAATTTTGTAGACCATTGAGGTGATGGTAACTCTATTGATATCCGTGGCACAAATAACC